>VFFE01007140.1:1584647-1622874 GCA_008921705.1 Burhinus oedicnemus | reverse complement strand
GTGCATTGCAGAAAAAAAAAAAGGGGGAGGGGGGAAAACACAAGGAGGGGGGGGAAACAAGGAGGAGGGGGGAAACTAGGAGGAGGGGAAGGGAAAAGAGGAAAGAAACGAGAGAATCTTATTAAAATGGTTTGGATAATTGTGACTTGCAGCTTTTTCATTTCACATTAGTGAGACTGCATATATGACAAAAGATATAAGGATAATAAGGCTGCAAGAATACCCATCAACAGCTGCATGGTACTACAAAAATCTTCAACTGTTATTGCTTTAAAAATACCATAACTGATGAAAAATACCATGACTGATGAAAAGAACTTTGGGGGGGGATAGGGGGGATGGAAATCCACAAAATTCTCAACACCCCAGCATGATGAAAAAACCACCAAAAAGACTAAATATAATCATACCCAATGTCACTGTGCCAGTGACTCCTTAGTAACGATCCATGATCTCATCAATAAGTAATAAATTCAAGGTGAAGAAAGTCAGCTTACTCCTCAGTGAAAGGAACGAACTCTCATATATCACAGTGCCATAACACTGCAAAGCAGCTGATAGTCTGTTCAAGACAGTAACTGATTTGCACACTGAAACCTTGAGTTTAATGGTTGATGTTCATGATGTTCATTCACATTTATGCTGTTGAGATTTTGAGAGAGCCAAATGCACTGATCTTTGCCCATGCTACAGACTATATATGTCCTCCATTCTCCATCACTACTCAAGCTGCAAACAGTTTCTTAAAAAAATGCATGTTAGAACGCAGGGTTTTTTTCCCCTTCTTTTATGATCACACAGTCCATGGCGAATAGGACAAAACAAAGAACAGATCAAAACAAAATCCTCATTTCTGGCATGAAGAAAGCCAAGCATGGAGAATTTCAGTCACATGGGAATTTGTTTCTGTAATATACTGCATAATGATTACATAAAGAGACTTTGATTACTGTAAAATTCAATGATACATGCATTTCTAACAGCATTAGAATTCCTAAATGATTACACAAGCCTTTCATATTTATTCATCAAATATTTAAAATACAGCATAATACAAAACATTTAACTAGTTTACTCTGAGAGCAATTTACTATGTTCTTCCCACAAAAACTTACTGAAGAAGATAAAGTCTCACGTTACGTCCAATGCATATAATTCTTGATTTTTAAATAGAATTACTTGCTCAGCTTTACTTTATAAGTACAAAATTTCGAATGTAAACATTTATTGGTTCAAGCATATCCATAACTGTAAAGAACACTTTTGTGAGACACATGGTAGAGGAAGAAAAATCTGTCCTAATAGTTTGCATTTGTTCTGTTTTCAATTGCCCAGAATACACACCCCAAAACTTTAAAAGAAAAATCTGCTTTCAAACCGTTTTTAAGTGCTTGCTTTCATAACACAAAAGCAAGAGCAGACTTACCAATACTCCATATACATTTCTTTTCATCCTTTCAATCCTTAATGCATCTAAATAAATTAAATATTATGCAGAAATATTTTTGCTGACAGACTAGATTTTAAATATACTGTACCTTCTCTTTTACATCAATATTTGTAAGTGCCTTTCTTATGAAGGTAGACGGTTGAGAAAATGAGAACAGATATGTTTGATTTCCAAGATGCTCAAAAATTAAGATAAAAAATATTATAAAATCAAAGTAATTTCAGGAAGTCACTGAATTATCGCCATTAGTACTGAACCAGGCTTTGAGAAAAATGGAGTTTCCTTAGTGAAGATGAAGAGGCAGAAGCTACACTATAAACATTTTTTTTTTTTTAAAAAAAAACATTGAATACAGTTTCTGCAGTTAATTCATTTCTATCAAGGTACAATCTTGGCTTCAAGTAAAGAAGGAGGCATGAACATATTTTCCTGCAGTATAAAGACAATTACTTGTAATAGAGTATGCTAAAGCCTTATTTGACAAAAGTACACAAAACATGAAAAATTAAACAGATGAAGTTCACAGTTGTGATTTTTCAAGGAGTTCAATGTATCCACTTAACTTAGAAGTGCTTCTACATCAACAAGAGAGGCATCCATTTGAGGGATTATTTTCTATGTAAAGAAACCACCGCAAATGAGTCCTATAGGCAAAAATGGAGCTTTCAATACTGGAAAAAACATTTTCTTAAGTCTTATGCTTTTTTTAACCTGCAGGAAGTGCCTCTCATTTATAAACTACCCATCAACTATAGGTAAACATGTCAACTGTTGTGTGCATAATCATTGTCCAGAGGAAGGCCAGGAAGACGATCAGAGGATTAGAACACCTCTGCTATGAGGACAGGCTGAGAGAGTTGGGGCTGTTCAGCCTGGAGAAGAGAAGGCTCCGGGGAGACCTTATAGCAGCTTTCCAGTATCTGAAGGGGGCCTACAAGAAAGATGGAGAGGGACTTTCTACAGGGGTGTGTAGTGATAGGATGAGGGGTAATGGCTTCAAACTGGAAGAGGGTAGATTTAGAATAAATATAAGGAAGAAATTTTTCACTCTGAGGGTGGTGAGGCACTGGAACAGGTTGCCCAGGGAAGCTGTCGAGCCGCCATCCCTGGAAGTGTTCAAGGCCGGGCTGGATGAGCCTTTGAGCAACCTGGTCTAGTGGCAGGTGTCCCTGCCCATGGCAGGGGGGTTGGAACTAGATGATCTTTAAGGTCCCTTCCAACCTAAACCATTCTATAATTACAAGTAGCTACAGCTAAAGGCAAACACATCACTGTTTTCTTGAATATTAGTTCTTCTTTTGTACATTTTAGAGTTTGTGCTGGTATGATGATCGTTCACCTGATAAAAAAAGGTAAATCACCAATGAGAACAGACAAATCTTACCCTTCGGGTCATTCAGACATCCCCATGTTGCTGCATTTAGCAAAAGGAAATCCTTCATGCTTGCAGTACCTGGCCTGCCAGGAGCACCAGCCACCCCTCCTGAGGAGCTGCTTCTCCAGTGCCTTGTCCAGGGGATGCCTGGGGCAAAGGCACGGGGAGGGAAAGCAGATCAACCCTTTGAAAGGACAGAAGCATATTCTTCAACCTGAGCTCACGTTTTCACATCCAGTTTGCTCCACACTGACTAAAGAAACATTGCGCCATGCTCTTCTTCCTCTATTCACTGCAGCATGCAATATTTCAGAGGAAAACATCCCAGCCTTCTATACCAGGCATGCGCCCCTCGAACCCTAAAAGTTGTAATTAGAAATGATAGGGCAGTGCAACAACCGCCTTGGATTGGTTTGACTATTCTGATGTGCTCTGTGCTGGTCTAGTGAGGGATGGAGCAATGAAGGATATCTATGAAAATGCATATACAAAGTATTCATGGAAGAATGATACATTTGCAAGCTTTTCGGACAGCGCTGCAGAGATTGGAACAATCTTGCCTACGTTACTGAAAACCTAAGCTAGGTAAAATAAAATCTACACAAAAATGTTATAATTTATTATTTGATTCCCTTATTTCTAAGCAATTTCCAAGGTAATCCTTTACATTTTTAGGGAATAAAATCGGTGTCATCACAATGTAGTTTTACAACAGTTTTCCAAAAATCAGCTCTTAGAACAAACCTTTGCCTGATGCGAGGCAGCAGTAGCATTTGATTGATATAGTAGGTAAAAAAGGAAAAGAAAATGGAAAATTAATGAACAGTAGATTACAACTTTCCCTGAAGATACAGCAATAGGGAAGAGTCTGCCTCAACTGGGAAAAAAAAATAAAAATAAAAGGGTAGGAGAAAAAGTAGGAAGAAAAGTAGGACTCTTTCAGAGAGAGTAAGATTTTTGCAAAGCCAAATCTTCCCATTGAATTTCCAAGGACTAGGTGCAAAGAGCACTAAGGCTACAAATGGACTTTAAGTCTATACCTGTAACTTTCCTGGTCTTGACACTTATCCCAAATTCTCTTACAGATACACTAAGATATATGAAACCTTATTATAACCTCAGCCACTTCAAAGAAAGATTTTATTTCAATATAAACCCAAATGAAAGTCAGCAGTTTGAATCCCCTTTATATATCCAGACTTTTAAAAAATACTGAGAAAAACTGACAATAATGCTCTAGGTAAATTCCAGATGCATGTTCCCAGAACAATAAAAAAAACATTCCACCACACACCCACCCCCCGCAATATCTCTAATAATGGCATTTAGTAAGAATATATAGTTTGACACAAAAGGAAAACTAACTCTATCATCAAGCACATATTTGTGAAAAAAAAAAATTACATTATTTTGAAAAGAAACATGAATATCTAAAGCTTTATTGCAAGTATTTCTGTGGGTAGGACCACAGTACTGTACAGTACTGCTCTATTAAGAATGAGATAATAAGAGTTTCTAATTTAAGGCAGTATTTCTCTACAAATCCTGCAGAGATGACAGTGAACAGAACTGAGAAAAGGAAGAATTTGAAGTGCTTTTTCTTTAAACAGAGTAGAGCACTTTCAACATCGCTTCAAGTTTTAAAGAAAAAGAAAAACAGCTTCAGTAGTTTTAGTGTTCACAAGAGCAAGGGACTAAGAGCACTCCGGTACAGGCAGAGTTGCAGGTAGGTGACATGCAAGCTTTCACATTTAACTCTGCTAATGCATTTCACATACTGCTCTGAAGCGCTCCTAATATCCAAGCCGTGGGCCACTTCAGCAGAGATGGCAAACCACACTAAACTGCGTGGTAGTTTTGTGATACAGATCGATGCCCACAAGGGAACATGGAACGCTGTCACTTCAGATTTGGCTTCACAACTGAACTCAAAATGCCTCTTTCATGACAGACAGTCTTCATTTCCCACTCATCCCAGTGTGATTCAGTTTTAACAGGGATACTTGCAATATCAAGAAACACACAAAGAAAAACCGTTTGCAAATTTTCATTCAGAGTGAGCAAGTTTAATAAAAGATTCAAATCTCAACAGTTAAAAGACATGTAATTTGAAGCCTAAATAATCTAAAATCATCACTTTATAACATACGTTCCCATATCCAAAACTGCACTTCAACCCCTACTACTCTTAAAATTATCAAATTAATCAAATTTTATTCTCAGCGATTAAAAGAAAATTTGGGAAGTAACAAATGCAAGACCAGACTGTAGAACATGTAATATTTCAACTGTCTTGTTTAGGTCCAGTTTCTCCTTGCTGTCAGGAGACAGCATTAGAGTGGTGGTTTATATCTTCAATATCACATGTGAATTCCAGTATTTATATTGATCCAAAGGACATTATATCTACCTATTGGTCTTTAAGCTAAATGGCAAAAGCATCCATTAAGTCTCTAGTCCTAGTTGGTATACGAAGTCTCTGCTGTTGAAGCTTCTTCTCAAGCTACTTGGTTTCCATCTCCTCCTAAAGGTAAGTGCAATCTGTGAAAGGGTGATGCAGAGACCAGCTACAGAAAGTTATCACCAGCTACAGAAAGTTATCACCAGCTACAGAAAGTTATCACCAGCTACAGAAAGCTGCTCCTGTCCTCCCAAGTGTCCAGCATTTCTCCACGTGTGAACCAAAAGGAGGTGGGCCAACTCACTACTTGTCATATCAGAACATCACAACAGTGTTTACCTCAAGATCTTGTTGCATTAAAACAAACACAATCCCATCATACAAGATGCAAACATTTTCAAACCCACTTTACAGATTGAAAAATCAGTGTAGTAAGAATTTAAGCGGCAGGTATAACTGCATTACACCAACAGAAATTAGAAGTAGATGCGGCAACAGAAGAACATCTTGGAAAACAAGCAGACAAAAACCTCACCATAGCTAAATGTTACAGCACTTGCCTAAAATATAGCCATGCTGCTCTTCACAATGAAGTTCAGAATGTTTGATGCAGGACATAGGTACATATACTCTAATCAGAGAACAGAAAGACTGCTGCCTCCCAAATTAGTCACTAGGCATTCCCTCCTCTTAATGTAACACCAATTCATCTATTTTGTACTTTCTGTGGGTCTCTCATGTGGCAGTGGTACCTGACTTGTGCTAAGCAGTATTTTCAAAGTGAACGAATCTAGCTTCAACTTTAAAAGTTGCTAGACCAAACTGGGCAAACCTGCATGCTTATACAAAAGATAAGAACACCATGCCTGTGCAAAAGTGGTACAGAGATAATATTTTAACAGCATATGAGCCTCTAATTCCAATTTTCTTGGACAATGACTTAAAGAACAGGTGCAGCCCCAGCATTAAGACAGAACCCAACTATCTAAAAATCTTAAAGACAGTGCAGCTCAAGCCAGTGAAACATAAATTTGCTTATGGCAGTACATGGAGAAGATCTTCGTGATGTAGAAACAGATGTCACTGTACATTTTTCAGAATATGGTGTTATGCACTGCTTTGAATGCATTGCTTCACTGGATATATTTAAAATTTTATTTCATAAACACACTCTATTAACTTCTTTATTCCAACTATATCAAAGTAAAGTAGGAACAGCATAGTCTTTATTAAAAGTTTCTATTTACATGAAAACTTACCGTAACCAATCACCCTAAATTAGGAAGACGAGCCAAAACAAAAAAAAAAAAAAAAAAAAAAGGCGTTTCATTATATTAAAAAGCCTCAATTACAGAAAGCCTGACACAGCCAAGATATAATTATGGTCAACATCAGACAGACATGCATAAAAAGTGAAAAGTGCAGTTAGAACACTCAGCGTGTCAAGCTCAGTGAATGTGATACCAGCTGCACAGTACTTTAATATAATTAAACTGCTCTTCTTATATAATGTAAATTAAATGACAGGCAAGAGCGAAGTTAACTATCTGATTTCTGGTACAGGAACGCAAGCATCGCAAGGTTATTTTTAAATCTTTTTAAAAAGGGCAGCACAAGTAGCATGCCAGCAGTGCCAAAAAAAATTCTGGTTGTCTCTCACAGGGGAGCATCCCCTTTCACTTTAGCATTATGACCTGTGCACAAACCAAGCAGTATCTAATTATTTTTTGTATTAGAGCAAAAATCCATTGGGTTTGAAAACGAGACCTAATTCTCTTGTCTAGGCAGAGCCAGGTTTAGGCAAAAAACAAGAAAATGCTTTGCCCTGTGATGTACCCACTGTCCTTTCCCCGCCTGCTCTACAGTCTTCCATTTCTGGCAGTAAAATCCTGCTGAGTTTAATTAATGCACAGAATTCACTTCCTTTAGTTTCATTTTAATTACAAGAGAAATAAGAAAAGAATAAGTATATATTTGTGATGAGGGATAGTAGTTACTTTGAACTGGTTAACTGAAGTAACCAGTAGTATAGCCCTGATGTTGTGGGAATTCTTAATACTGTAGCTTTTTGCCCAATTTCTGCAAAATATTTTGCAATCAAATTCAAGTTTTATTCTCCCATAAATGCTCACTTGTATGAGCTGGTGACTGGTCTGGAAGCACGGCCTAGAAGAGCAGAGCATACCTAACAGCCTTGGATTCCCCTCCACCGCCGAGTGGGTCACCTGTCTGTTTGGAGGAATGGTGGGGTGACATGTTGCAGCTATAAGCTATGGCAGCAGATTTTGAGGAACAAGAAAGCCAGCTTTATGGTAGCCCGGATAATCAGACCTCTGAAGCCACAGCACTTGGAGCAGGCTTACTGCCAAAAGGGACACATCCCAATTCTTGGGTCAGGAAGCAAGCATTGAGGTCTGTGAAGCTACAGATACACTGGCAGCGGTATCAAGCAATAGCTCATTTAAACCTGACGTTTATGAATCTATATGCACCTCCAGACCCCCAAAAATCACCTGAATTAATATAAAAGTGCAATGGCTTTCAATTATAGGAAAGAAAGTCAAGCCATTAGTTTTATCGTCGCTGATATTCTAAGGATGTAGACACAAGTCCAAATAGTGCCATAAATGAAGTCACAACCTGGGTAGCCCAGGGTCATTCACACATGCTACTGTCTACTTGATTTAAATCTTACAGCTTATTTAATTTTTTTCTTACCTACATCCAGGCTGAATATTAAGACAGGCTAAATATATGTAAACCAGAGATGGCATTAACATTTTCCCCTACAAAAAGGTACTGTAAACTATTGATCTAGAATGTTTTACACAGGAACTACATAAGTGCTATGACAAAAGAGAAGGGTATCCTGTCTTGTGACTTACAAGCTACGTTAATGGGATGGTCTGGGAGAGACTCTAGTCCTGTGCTACAATTGTAAGGAACAGTTATAAAAAGTTCTTAAGAGTTTGCAAAAACTTATCAAATTATATTGATTCTCTAGGCTATATCTTGTCCTGTATAAGAGGCAGTATAGAGGTCTGCAACTAGAAGAGGAGTACTACAGGGATAGCTCTATGAATCAAGTCCACTTTTTTCCACTTATAGATAGGATATTATTTTTGATCATCTGTCAGTCACAAAAGAAACTGGAAGGGAAGGGACAAAGTCAAACTCCTTTCACTCAATTCCCGTATTGGTCCACAGGTGACAACTCTATTGAATAAACAGCAGATCCCATTTTAAGCCCCTGTAGTCTAAACCATAAGCAAAAATTAAAACATACATATTGTGAAAATGTGCGTACATGTCCCTTCCCTGGTTATTCTTAAACAGAAAAAAATACCTTAGTCTATAAACTGAAAGAAATCCAGATTCTACGTCTAAAATATTCCACACGTTCCCAGTAAAGAGCACACTGAGGAGACAGATCCAACCTGTTTGGTCACAAAGGTCCAAAATTTAAACAAACATATCAACTATTTTCTACCTGAAAAAAATTAGAAGTCCTCTAAACATAACTTGACTTATGTAAGCAATCCAAAGACAGTCACATGTTATAAGTTATGCCTTTAATTTCCTTCTTATAGAACATGAACATGTATACAGTCATGACATGAGCTTGCATGGTCTTTACTCATACTGTGGGCCAATTACAGATATGTAAAGAGCAATTCAGCTAATTAAATACAGGTTTCAAGGGCCATTTTTGATGCCCAAGAGAAAACCATCAGCTGGACTCCAGCTACCACAGGTCCTATAATATCATCTAGCTCTGTAAGGCTGTCTTAGATCACCTGGAGCGCATAAAATGGCACTCAAGGTCTATATTTGGCAGTTAAATCACTCAAATAGTCTCATTGACCTCCATAGATCATCTCAAGTGAGTAACTGTTTCTTAGTGTAAAAAGCTGACAGTGTAACCAAAAACATACAACACTGGAACCCAAAATGATTCACCTTTAACAGTGACACAGAAGATGTTGGCCGTTACAAATCAATAATAGCAGCAGCCACAGGAGAGCTGTGGGTATCACCACACAAGAGATTAAAATAAAATATTATTATCTCTCTCAAACATCAGGTTACAGGCCCTATTACCATTCTGGTTTGGGCACGTAAGAAAAATATTATCAGGAACATATTTCTGAAAAATTATTCACAGTGGTGTTATCTCAGTCTATTCCATATGTTCTCTGCCATCAAAAAAGCATGCAAGAGTAATCTTTTATTTCCCAGGAATAGCTGTGTTGATTCATGTAACTAATTAAGCAATAGCAAAGGGTCCATCTTAAGTGCATGTTCTCTTCCTCTATTCTCTAACATAACAACAAAAAATAAAGTACGTTTTAGGTATAAGAGAAGAGTAAAACCAATTTTATATAAATCTATTGACCCAATTTGCAAACTTGCTAAAGAGAGCCAAAGAACAGCATGGCAAGAAACTTAATCCTCAGTAAGATTTATGCAAGAAATGAAGCAAAGTACTTACCGTGTCTTGAGATTTATCTTTGACATCATAGACTGTTAGTTTTATTTTAGTCTCCTCATAGATGGGGTATTCCGGTGGGAATGTCACACCAGTTAAAAACAGTGGATCTCTTGTACCCTGTGTAACACGAGTAAACATTCAGTAAGGTAACAGCTGTGCAACGTGTAGTATGCCATTATGGATGTACAGAAACTGTGGGCTCTTTAAAAGAAGTTAGCTTTCTACAGCAGAGAGGTGCGAACAGCTAAGTATTACCCAATCAGTAAGAAAACCGGACAACTTTAAAACTGTCAGGAAAGTTTTAAAAAAAAACTTTCTGGAAATTTTTTTACCTGGAAAAGATATTAAATGCTCTGAAACAGAGCCTAGCAACATGCCTTTAAACAGGTATCAGTATCTGGAATACAACCTGTAATAAACAAACCCTTTCTTTCTCTGTAGAAATGCTATAGAAACTCCCTATATTACATTAAGGATACTGATTTGTGGGGAGGGGATTACAATACCCCCTTTTTAGGCAGTAGTGGAGTAAGATAACTGTGCTTTGTAACATTATGTTACATCTAAAAGCTGTACACATAAGTAACTATATCATAGCTTCAGATATACAAACAATTAAATGAATCATATAAAATGTTGTTTATAATTTCTTTATGTATAATTATACTTAATTTCCAAAGATTACCAGGCTAGTATCCTTATATTTTCTATTAAGTAAAATAAAGGATTTTGCATGATAAATGTAATTTCTCTTGAAGAAAATAACTTTTCTGTGCCCCTGCCTTCCCCTCTCCCACGAGAGCCTTAACACAACAAATTCAGGAATTTATTCAGATCTAGGACATTGTGTTAGAAAATGCAACTTCTATAAAAAAAATAAATATATCTATTCCATCTTCTGCACAACATCATTTCAGACAGTCTGCAGTGAAACATCCTGATCAGATACAAGATATTTGAATTAAGCAGTTTCAGGATGGTTGATGGTCGAAACCATAACAATTTAAATAGTAGTTGATTGAAACTGATCACACAAAGAGCTCATGAAATATCCTCCTTGTATTTAACAGTTAAAACAAGCCTTTGGCAAAATCGTGTGTGTGTTTACAATAAGACTTCCCTGTTCTTAATGAGTCTCTCCAGTAAGTTAAGCAAGTTACATCTGCATTGCCTGCTTACACTTAATTTTCTTTGTGAGCCATTTTTGCTGTTTCGGACACTGATGCTTCCAGGGCAAAGTGAAGACTAGCAACGCAGCCTCAGACAACTTTTGCTGTAATATGTGATGCAAGTTACTAATTATTTTATATAAAGTCACAGACATTATGTACACACACTCTTTTAGCTAATTATAGAAGTAGGCTAATATTTTTCAAATTGCAAAAGCGTCAACTTTCCAGTAGAGAAAATAAAACAAGAAACAGGATAACAGACCACATCTGTGTTCTTCTGTAATTTAAAATTACTTTTCAAACTCACCGTACTCTTAATTTAATTTCACTTTGCATAGCCTTTCCCTTTCATGAGAGCAACTATTCCCTGTTTCATTCTAGACCTATGTCTGGAGAACCAGAGTATTCTCTATGCCTCTACTTGGAACAACAGAGCTTTCATGAAAAGCCAAGCTCATTTCTAACTGTTTATCCTGGTTAAATGCCAAGAACTACAGAACACTCTTAGGTATGCTTTACTAACTGCCAGAGTGCGCTTGTCTTACCTAAGACTATGCACTAACTTGTTTTATTTCTCATTCACTTTCTATGGAAGAAATGAGCAATTCATTAATCAACACGTTAACTGAATAAGAAAGACTCTCACCTCCACGATTTCAGTGCTTGAATACCTCGTCAAAATGTGCTCTGCTGGATGTACCACTGAGACTTGTATAAACGTATTCAGCTTCCGATCACGGGTAGCAGCCACTAGATCCTTGCATGCTGGAGACAGTACAAAATAAAAATAAAATACTCAAAAGAAAACTCTGGGAAAACGCTGTCACAGGCACAGGACAAAGCAGACTACAGTCCGGCTCCAGATTAAATCTCTAGAGACAAGCTGACTTTACAGAGGAAGTCCCTTGGAAGTAACTTACAGAAATAGGAAGTCACATGCTGCAGAACTGAACTGAGATTTCGTTTCCACTAAAAATACTTGCAGCTTCTGCAAAGCTCCCTGCCAGAGGCTCATCAGCTCCAGTATATGAATGTGTGTGCGCATACGCACATGCTTACACACACTGCAATAGCAGGTAATTTTACATAAGCACTCATTTCATTTGCCACAAAATCTGTTTTAGCAGCCTAACTTGATCATCTTGTCTGACAATTTTGACAGTACATGACCATTTTAAACACATTCTAAACCAGTTAAATGCTATCAGTGATTAGGTCAGTTTATATAGTCTGATACTACATTATGAACTTTTAGTAGAATTAATCATTGAGTAAAAATCTACATACCTAAAAGCAGACAGCAAAATAACCAATTCTTCTGCCAGTGACTGGCTTATATTCTGGCTATAGGACATCATTATTAAAACTTATTCTACCTAATAAATATAGAGACATTAAGTTCTTGTTTAATAATTCATTTTTTATCCTGGGCTCACAGTCACGCAGGTGACTGTGTTCACTCTTTAGACTAGCACACCTCACACCTAACCAAAAGGATGAAAGCACCAAAGGAAAAAAAAAAAAAAAAAAGGGAGGAAGAAAGAAATAAACACATCATTAGCTGCTCTGCAGAAGGGAGTGGACTAATGGGGCATGCATTGGCTCAAAAGCAAAACCCAACCACCTTACACTCTTCAATAAGGAATATGCAACAGTGAATACTGTGATAGGATCTACCCAGTGCTTCCTGCTGTGCATCAAACTACACTGGGATCTTAGAAGCCTGAGGGAAGAAAAGAAAAGCCTATGGTTTTGGAGAGGCTAATTGTCAAGAAAGAGCTGAGGACATTTTACAGGAGTTGCTGCCAACCAGGGGCTTCCTCAAGTGCCGCTGAACTTTAACATCTTAAAAGGTGAGTCAGATTATCCTCATAGCAAGCAAACCTGGTCTGATGAGAAGCCAAGGCAAGGAAAACTCTGATACATATAAAAGGCCAACACAGCTTGGCTTATACTTTTTTTTTTTCTTTGGGCTTGGACCTGCTGCTTGAGGAAATAAAAGGCTGAAGCTTTTTTACGACTCTTCCATAACAGTTAAAAGGGAACAATGAAACAATTAAATCTAACCTTCACAGAATATTTTGAAGTTTTTAGTTCATCCTGAATTGCCAATGAAATCTCTTGGTAGACAGTGTCAAACTGACTCTATCATAATTTGGTGGTAAAAGTGGGATAAGAATAAAAGTCTATGTATGTTGAAGTCTTTATGAAACAGCTGATATAACAGCACCAGACTCGAACAGCAAGTTGCCAGCAATTCCTTGCTACTAAGGCTCACTACATTATTGAAATTACTCTAAATATTAACACTACTTGATATGACCTGAAGAATTATATGAGTAGATTTACTGAAAAGCAGTTACCAAAGCACAAAAGGTTGGGCAGATACCTACTTATTTGAACAATATCCTCTCTAAAGCTGACCACAGGTGCAGTATCAGATCATGGAAATTTCCAGACACAGCCATTACTCCCCACAAACCCTGATCTTATGCCACCACCCAATCCTTAAATGTGCCACTCTATAATCATGTTTTTAGGATATAGCACAGTTTCAGAGGAATGGCGAGAGAGCTCATGTTCATGACCAGAAGCTGGAAGACTGACAGATATAGTCAAATTTTTCACACCCACCACAAAGGAAGGCTAGCCAGCTCAACGGACCTCTAAAGATGATAAAAATACATCAGAAGGGAAAAACAGAGAGAGACAGAAACTTAGGAAAAACAAAAATAAATCCCCCCAAAAAACCCACCAGTGACTCTGGCAGGAACCCCACAGCTGAACTCTTGTAAAAAGTACCAGTGCATGATGAGTGGAGGTAAATCCCCCATAAATAACGGTTTGATTTACTTGTGGGATGTCTCAAATACATTAACTAGATGTGACTAATTCTTTTAGTAGCCAAGAGCACAGGCTTTTATCCTATTGATAAAACTTTAACAATAGGAAGATTTGCACTAAGTAGTCACCACCTTGGTGATATCTGAGCATAAGAGACAATTAATTTCTGTAATAGTAGGGCAATTCAATTGTTACATCATTTTCCTGTAAAAAGGCAGCTTAGCAACATGATCTTGAATTTCATTGGGTAGAGATGACATGAAGACAACTCATCTGTGTATCTCCAATGGGAAGGACCAGGACAAAGTATTAGAACTCTTTGGGAGATACCAGTGCAGAATGCTAAATGAAATAAAATGAAACCTGCACCTACTTTGATGACAGTTATTTGTCTCTACTGTGACATTGGGCTACTTTGCTCACAACTACCCTTTCAGTAAGAGTATTTTCAATAAGGTTGTCGCTGGCAGAGAACCAAAGATTTGGTATGACACAGAATTTGCCAGTTTGAGACACAGTGCATCAATTCCCTTAAAAACAGCCCAACTGAAATGTTTAATGTAACATAAGGGCTACTTTTAAGCTGATGCCAAACAATAGAAGTGTGTTATATCCTGTTCACAGCCTGGCAAGTTCCACAGCCCCACACTGCATTATTGCCCCTTGAACCATTTTACTAGCAGTAGGTCTGAAAACTTTAGGTCTTATTCAAAGAAACAGTCAACACTCTTTGGACAAAGTGAAACATTACATGGCTGTGAAAGTGAAATACCAGCTATATCTCATATATTGAAATACATCTGATGGGCATTATTGACATACTGCTCAAAAAGAAACTGACGAAAATACAAACATGAAAGACACGCTAAGGCTGTTTTCTTAACTGCAAAAGTAACACAGTGAAAACAGGTAACAGCATCAATATACTTTCCACCATAACCTACGGCCAAGCAAACCACATACGTAGGTCACATTTCTTTTCAATACTTCACTATACTTGAATTAATTCTGGAAAAATTCATCAACGAAACTTAGTGAACTGAAACGACAATTTGTACTTGCCAAAAGTATATGAATCTACTCATTGTGACTGTTGACTCAGTGTGCAAAAGCCTGAGTCATCCATTCCCCTGGTGATCCCATCTTTGCTAAGCCTATCAGTGTACAGTGAATGTTTAAGGAAGAACTGCATTAGGAATAATTTATGCTTTTATATCAACAAAGAAAAAAGTTAAGAAAGAAAGAAACAACTCCTCTACATATTAAGCAAAGAAAAAGAAGGTAAGACAGACAGCAAAGTAATCCCTATGTGTACAGCAAGACGAAAGGCTGCAAGGAGAAAGAATGGGTCTAAAATACATTTACAAATACTTATGTATTTTGCAAAATTCAGTGGTCTACATATAAAACTGTCTTACCATTTAAAATGCCTTAAAACAGACAACATTTAATCAATGTTATTCTTCAACACTTATTTTCTAAAGAATAAAAGCAAAAAGAATATTGTTATTTCGTTTCCATTACTGTTGTTCTACTACTAAAACTGTAATATTATTCTTACGTGAATCATGGTAAACAAATGTTCCTTCTCTATCAGTCATGCCTGTACATTGTCCTGTACATTCCAGTACCACTACGATGCACACAAACCATGTGTGCTGTAAGCGCAAACCGCACAAGTAGATGTTTGATTCTCAAGTCCTGCCACGTGCAGTATTTCACTGTTCTCTATGCTGCACTAATGTGCTGGCTGTGCTCTTCATCCTTCTGTGTGCATGCATGCACGTGCATGCAAAAACAGCAGAAGAGAAAGACTGGTTACTGTTTCCTCAAAACCAGGCTATGCTGTAAACACTGTAGAATCTTACTTCACAGTTTCAGTGACCGATTTATAGGATCAGAGAGAATTTTCTGAAAATGTTACCTATATGGAAGAATAGAGCACAGAGAGAAAGACTAAAAAAATCTCAATGACTATGTAACAATAAACAGGGTGAAAACAAAGAAAACAAAAAAAAAAAAAAAAGAAGAGTTTGGAAATTCATTATTTACCTTCCCTGAAATTATAACAATTCTGACCAGGTGTTCAGCACTGCTCTGAGCACTAAGCTCACTGGGGCCAAAATGAATTAATCTGGCAGAGAAACAGGGAGATGCAGCATCTCTCAGAACTGAGAAAGATCCAGTAGCTGGAACAAGCAACATGGACAGAGAGACCAAAAAATATCCTCAGCTCAGAGTTCAGAGAGTTGTTTGGGAAGGAAACCGAGGTCTAGCCCAAAAATTGGGAAATGGCATTGAAATTGCAATGTTTATTTTTGTTAGTGGGGGAAATTACAGTACATTGGTGAATGTCTTCCCAGACTATTGATTCAACACTACACGCATGTTAGCCTCCATGGCAATTTTTGTCTCTCTAGCCAGTGACAAACACCATTTCCCACAGCTTCATTCCTTCCCATTTTCTAAATCAAAACAGATTCCAATGGGCTGGCAAGGGGCAGGAATTAACCACCATAGCCCTGTTGTCTCCAGGGAACGCTATTTTATATGTTCTCAGATCAGAAAATTAGTAGTATCTGAAGACAAGGGGCATGGGAGAAGCCTGTGTGTCTCACACACATATATTGTGAACAAAATGTTCAAAATTTTTCTTCATTTCATTGGCATTGCAGCAGCATTATCATCCCAAAGCAACGCAGTTTATAAATAATAATGTACAGTCTGCCTTGATAGACTAATTAACTGAGGTGCAGTTATTCCTTAGTGGCAAAAGGACACATTAAATAAGGGAACACTACATTCAGACCTGTGCTACATGCAGAACACCAAACAGTACGGTTTTCTTTCCTCCCCCCGGGAAGGTGTTGAGGAGGGTAGGGAGGCATACGAGAAGAAAGTGCACATCACTGCTGCTTCTGTCTCTGCTGAACACACGGCACTAACCAAGCTTACTGAAAAGAATCCCTTCAGTCAGGCACACATAAAGGCTTAGGAATAATCCAACTTCAGAACATACAGGAAAGCTTTGGCCATACTTTTGAATTAGGAGTAAATGCAACTGCGAGAGGGATGAAAATAGGAGAGCAATGTGTTCTCTGCATGGCAAAACATGCCCAAAAGCAAATGACACAAGTGTTTGAGGACTGGTATTAGCACAGAATGGTGTTAATAAGCACCCCTCCAGCTAGAGCTCCATAATAAATATTATTAATTGTTTTATCATAAATACTGCTAATTAGTTGTCCCATTCATTTGTCAGCAGGAATGCTTCAGTTTGCTGGTGTGTAAAAAACACCTCTATCTAGGGACCAAAAGAACAGAGAAGTTACTCCCGCAGCAATTTGCAATGTGGACTCCCAGTAAAATTCACCATACAACACTAAATATCAAGGGATGCAGCCACAGAAATTATAATATCCACATTATTGCAAAATGAGGACACAGTTACATAGTCATGAAACAGGTAAGTACTAGGAGGGACACTCATTAACAGTAGCGACTAAAGCAGATGCTCAGACTTGGGTAAATTCTGCAATGAAAAGATTCTCTACAGAACAGAAGACTGCATTTGTACCACATATACAAATAAATGAAGATCCACTGATTTTTACCTAAGAAAAGGTCCAAGATCACTGTTCCTGTCTCTGGGGATGAGAGGCTGCTATAAAAACAAAATATGTATTTGTTCTCTGGAATATACAGCTGGTTGCTAAAGTAACCTAGTTATAGCTCAAGGAAATGCACACACATAATACAATTAGTATCCTTTTGGGGAATGCCTGTAATTAACAGCAAGAAGAAAATTTCTACCAACAGTCCAAGGAGAAAGAGATGACAAGGAAGTCTTATAAGATGAAGCATAAACATATCTCTATGACATCTCTACAAATACAGGTTTGGGGAAAAAACCCACAACCACCACCAATATTAGCAGTATTCACTGTAAGTGATATACTAATATGCTGTTCAGAACAACATTAATCATTACCCACTTAATTTGCAGGTAAAAGAACACAATTATGTAGGAGTCATTGAAATAAGATATACATGAGTGCTGCTGGGGGAAAATGCTGTATGCTGATGGAGGGTAGGGACAAGTGATCATGCCCAGGAGTTGAGGTGCCAGCTGCACTCATCATCATATTTGCATATGAAGTGATAAATCTGGTTAGAATTAGCACTGTGAAAAATCAGAAGTGATCTATTTCAGATTAAGTTCTGCCCTCCCTGGGTTTTGCAGTAAAAGAAATTTTAGGTTTTGTGTCTTTTGTGTTTTACTGAAAGCCTCATACTGGACTAGAGCATTAAGTAGAGCACTTCAAACTGCATCCTTTTCCCTTCTCCAAGAAGGTAAAATAAATGCAAAGGCTTAGACTGTAACTTTGCATTGCCATTACCAGCAGCAATAATAGCCATTTCCTGACCGTGAGTTTCAATTCTTCTGACGTGTTAGAACAGGCCTATTTCGTATTGCAGCTTTGCTATTCAGCCTGGACAACCCCAGTTATTTATAGAGCTTAAGTGTGATATATGCAAGAGACTCGGGAAAGTGGCTGAATGGATCAACGTACAGCTCACAGGCATCATATTTCCACTGCAGAAGTGAATGCATGGTTACGTGCGTTAACCATCCATTCAGTGCAATTTGTATTTTGGTAGTGCATTAATTCATTGTTACTGTTCTGTTCCAGCACATTCACTGCTAACGATCATGCTCCTCCAGCTATATTTCCAATTGTGTACAACTGACTTCCACCACCTCTGTGCTCTAGGCTTAAGCTACACAATGGCAACAAGGTCACGGAAGTGAATTTCTAGCTTTGCTCAGAACAGCTGGCTCCTTAAGTTATGAAACAAGCTGCTCTTGATCAATATTTTTAAACTCCTCTAATTTTTAAAACTATATCTGGAATGTATCTCTGTGTACCTTTTTCATGTAGTGCTATGTTTAGTTATAAAAATGTAATTCTTCCAAAAAAGACTGCATTTCCTTACTGAGCACACTGTGCCTCTAACAGCACAGAGAACTCTGTTTTTGTGAGATGTTGCAGTAGTCTAGTGACAGCAAAGCAGAGCTCTTGCTGTTGCTTTAGATTCTCAATTATTCTGTTTATCTTCTGTCCAGAACTATTCTGCTCATGGCACCGCCTATTAATGGTATTTATGCTCTGATCTGAAGGTGACTTCAGTTCTCTGATGAGAGAAATGACGAAGGAAGAAAAAAAAAAAATGCTTGAAGTCTTACAAAAACTTGCTATATGATACTACACTCCAAAATGTATTCATATCAAAATGGATTTTGATCCTGCTATTCCAAGGCTGTAATTTATTTTGGTGTCGTTGGTATTTTAGAATACCACAAAAGAGTTTAAATCTCCTGGAAAAAGAGCTAAATACCATTTCCCCCTTCACCTTTTACCAATATTGTTACATCACATATCCAATACAGAAGTAAACTTGCTGTAATTTCTTTCAGAGATTTCTCACTATCCTGAAAATAGAGTGGTTACAAGTTTAAGTATCAGCTGAAGAATTAGAAGAATAGTAAATGGTATAGACTTCCCTTTTTCTTTTAACTATGAGTTTATTCATACTATAAGCTCATAGCAAACATCTAGAACCTGTAACAATTTCTTTCAGATTTTATAAATAAATATATTCTGCTGGTTCCTAACTCTGTCCATCTCTTCAGAAATAAATGTACAAATATATATCAGCAATACCACAAGAATACGAAAAGAAACAAAAGTGCCAAGTCTCTCAAGTTTTCAGTCTGCCACATCTGTTTTTATTATAACAGCGTACATTGCTTCCTTTGACATAAGCATTTATTATAGTGCTATACCAGTTGTCAAGTGAAGCATTACGGGGTTTTGATCCTCAGTGTGCAGTATTACTTTACCACACTGTAGAGACAGTCTTTTTCTCTGATACGTAAAGAAAATTCATCTGTTGCTTAGCCTTACTCAAATCCATGTAATCATATACATCTTTACAACATACTTTCAGGCTTGGCAAGGAAAGCAGCTTCCCTTGCAAAATAATGGAAGGCAGTCAAGCAACACAGAGTTCAGCAACTACAGCAGACAACAGGCTTCAGAAAGAACTCTGAACAACCTGATATCTTTTAAGATGCTTCTTCACTGGAGTACAGCTGCTTTGAGGAGCTGTGAGTGAGCTACCTGGCTTCTGGGTAGAAGTCCAGACCTCAGCAGGGAGTGATCCACCCTGCTTCTTCGGCATGTTGTGCAGCCTGGACAAGACTTCAGGGTCCCACAACTGTGTTGCTATTACTACCTAAACTAGCTGATGTTAACATTAACCCAAGTACATCTGAACAATAGCGCAGTTTCAGAGGCTGTGATAAGGATGTTCCTTTCACATAAACTTCTCTGTAGCCAGCTCTCTAATTAGTTATAAGCTAATCGACTATGTGGCCATAGCCCTCTTGCCCATGAGACACTGCTAGTGAATAAAACTATTCATTTCTTTAAGTGATAGTGTCACATAGTAAGAGCAACCGTGATGAAGGTGCCAGGACAAGATGAAGTAGGGAGCTATATTAACAATAGTAACTCACAAATGAAAAGATTGACAATAGTTTGATTTGCAAGCAAAGCTATTGCTCGACTGTCTAACTGAACATCCCTTAAGATCTATCTGAAAAGATTTGTGTACCTTCCTTTACATGTGCCAAGGATGGAACCTCCAGCAAAGGGCAAGGAAGCGATGTAGTGTTAATCAATTACACAAAGATTCCTAAAAAATAAAAAACAACACCCAAGGGAAAAGGGCAGAAAGGTTTCAGCACTGTAGTACTCTCTATGTGTAGTGCTACAATGAGGCAGAACACGGCCTTTAAGAAAAGTGAGCAGGGTATTATTGAGCTGGATGATTGTACTTTTTTTTTATTTTATTCCCCCTCCCCCTCCTCTGTTGGGATGCTGTACGCTAGCCTGATTCACACTTGGTTCTCGTTGCATAGGTGCCTGTCAAACGTTGAGAATGACTAGTAAGTCTCTGTCTGAAGAGTCCTTTACAGAAAATAGAAAGCAAAGCACTAGTCCCTCCAATATGCCAGAGGCCATCTTTTAGCAAAAGAAAAAACACACCCTTTGACATGTCTAAAGGGAAACCAGACTGAAATGTACTTCAAAGTCAAGGCAAATAAGAGCAAGACAAAATTTTAATCAAAGGAGGAAATCGATTTCTGCAATCCAGAACAATCACTTTTAGCACTGTAATGATTAAATTTCCTAGTCAGGAAATGCATGATAAATACTCAGTAATCTGCATGCAAGTTGTAGTTAAAAGGAGAAGACGTTCTAACATAAGACAGACTTGTCTGAAAAGGTGGCAATTCTGGATTAATACCTAAATTAGAGATATAAGTAAGAGACAATGCTTTACTTCTCAGGGGATTTCAAAACAGCCATTTTGACAAACACATTAAGATTACTTTAATAACATGAGATCTGCATGAGATAGCAAAGTATAACCTCTTCGTAAGGAATTAACAGAAATACATGTTTGTATCTTTTCACATAAATGACAGAGTCCAGAAATAATAAAAGCTCACAGAACAAGGGTTGTGTCAGAGAACAAGTTTCAAGGGATCCACCCTCCCATGAACATTTTTGGATCCATTTGCTCACATACCTGAAGAAATAACCTTTACTCCTAAATGCCTCCAAAATGTACATCTCAACCATGAGAACTCTGTTGGTACAGACAAATAGCCTTTAAAAAAAGTCCAGGATAACAAATACCATACTGACTGTAGCTGTTGTGACACACTTGGATATCATTTTAAAGTAACATTTTTAAAGCAGCATATACGTTTGTATTTCCAGTTTCTTCAAAATCAACACTGAGCTCATCTCCTCAAAGATACTGGCCCATAGTTATTAATCTAAATTGTTAACTCACAGATTTACAAAAGGTCTGCAGCTCGTATTTGTGACAGATCTAAAAGGGGGAGACAATGATTTCTACAGAGCAGTGGAGCCCAGCATACTGCATGCTACACCAGAAAGTTGAATCCTTATACTATAAATACACTGTCATTTCAAGTAGGAGTTTCTTCAAAGGTGAAAAACTGCTGTTTACACATGTTACAATACTACGTTTGAAACTGCCTTGGTTTTGATGTATTGACATACGTAAAGACATAGCTGACTTCTTCCTAGAGAAATACTTTTAAATTATTTCAACTCCTTTGCACAAAGAAATATTTCTAAAGATTAAAAGGGAAAAAAAAAAATTTAAAAAATCCTTCATTTGTCTCTGTAGAGAGACTCCCTAGCAGATTTGAGATTTAAATCCAGAATGACCTAGGTATTGCTGCCCTTCATCTCCATGGGAGCAGGTTCAGATCTCAAAGTTGAAAAGAGTGCTAGCCCATTTTAGTTTTTAAGGTCGTTCATTTACAATCCTACTACCAACAATCCTCATCTTCTCAGGTGTGAAGAATTCTGGTCTTCAAAGAATGCTAAGACCAAATTCTTCTTAACTCATCATAATGAAATTCTGTACTCATTTAATCCCTCAGAAATCAATCTTAAATCAAACAGGAATTCAGATTAAAATGCCAGCTTTAGGTTGTTTTGAACATTTGAACTATATTTCACAAGATAGTCAGGCATTTTTTAATTTAGTTCCATTTATTTTATTTCAGTTTCATATTCCACGTAACAGGAAAAAAAACACACTAAAAATATGGTTGATCACAGTAACTGAAGTGTCCATAACTGTACTAGAAACTTTATTATCCACAGGAGGTGGGCAGAAAACAATGAAGAGCAGCATTCTTAAGCATTTTGTTTGTTTTCATCAAAGCCCTTCCAAGCATCTCAGGTCAGTCTGCTTGTCATTCTGCATCAAGTGTCGCGTGGGATTTTGTGGTGCTGCATTTAGGAGAATCCTAGTTTTTTCAGGACCTTCACAGGAACCTCATTTTCAAGTCAAATCTCACCACAGGACATGCATTTCAAAACTTTCAAAAATAAGTACATCTATAACTAATGCGTTCAAAAGGGGATGAGGACTTCAGTCCTCTATTAATTAGATGCTTTGCTTTTTATGGAACTTCTGTTTCCACATATGAGGATTAAGAAGAAGCCCATTGGGAAATGTTTTATAACATGAAAGTATTACTGCAATTATTTCTATAGGCATATTTAGAGATGTATTTAACAACTACCATTTGAAAGACAAATGTTCCGTTAACACAGTACAGTACCACTAGAGTCAAAAAAGTCAAGAGCTATCATGCTTTGAATTACTTAAAAATGTTTCCGTTAATATATTATTGGCCTAACAAAATGTAGTTGTTTCATGTCTGTTTAGTTATTACCATTCTGCACAACAAGAAGCATGAACTATATGACTACTGTAATCTGTAAATAATTTGCTTACTTTTTGTCTCCCAAAAGATCTATACTCTTTTGGAATTATAACGTGACTTTATCTTCAAGGAGGAAGACACACAAGGAAAGAGATGCGAGGAATTCTCCAGACAATTCTTCATGAAGTGTTTCACAGACTGGACTAAAGGTTAGAAAAGACCAACTGCAAAAAGTGACAGTAAAAAGTCGAACGTAAACTCACAAAAAGACAGAGATGTCCATGAGCAGGTTTTAAACAGAATACTCTAAGCCTCCACACACCTGCTACCTAGCTTTGGAGGTATTTAAAGTCTCCAGGTGTTTAAGCTTTCAAGTGTAAGAGGTCCCTACATGCCTGCAGTTTGGCTTCTGGGCACGTCCCGATTGCCTCAGCCTTGACAACGCTGAGCAGCTCCGAGCCTATCTCTGGCCCCGTCAGGATTTGCAAACCACACACCTATCTTGACAGTCTGAGGCTGGCAGGGCACAGCTGCTAGTCCACGCTCTGCAAAAACATCACTGCTGATTTCCTTCACAACCGACCCAGCGGGAAGGCTGAAGGAGAAATGGTGCCAGTGCCCCTTTTAATTCAATAGAGCAGTGGACCAGAAAGAGGTCAGACATGGGCAGATCCTCAGGTTTATCATTCTGCCCACCTCTAACATAGCAGCTACAAACCACACAAAGCTGCCAATTATTACAGAAGAGAGCAGGTGCAGACAGACACTCACGTCTTCCTCTTGAAGCCGTCCCACCTTGATTTTAAAAAAGGAAGACTTACTGGCAGCAGGTGTAGAGGGGACAAAAGGTGATTTGAAAGGTAATATCTATATTTTACATATGTTATTTTACATTCAATTGTCATTGAATTTGTGTCACTGTCCACAGTCACTCCAGAACTCAGGTCCACCCCACGAGAAAAAGGGCACTAATCACTAAACAGTCATCCTCTGCTTATTTTGTCTTTGACCCAAATTCTTTTATTTGTGGAGAAAGGGGGAAGAGTTTTAACTCAGGGTGAAAATGTCCATTTCAATTTTATTCCTGGCCAACATCACTGCTGCAAATACATATTCAGTAAACATTCTACTTTAAGCTTACATTTTGCAAGCATTCCCACTAGTAAGTCTTCCCTGTGAGAATATACAGAAAAAAATAAACAAAACTTTGCATGCAAATGTACACAAAAAAACCCCCATGAAAATAAGCACTAATAAGATATTATCCCAGGCCGAAAGCATTCACAAAGCTTTAATTCCACATTTGCTCAACTCTCTCCAGTCCTAACTCGTTCTTTGCCCAAAAAGGAAAGCAATTCATGCTGCTGTTATATCCTTATGTGAGGTACACTAAACACACCATAAAGGATTTAATAACAATGCAAGAGTGGAAGTTCCCTAAAACTGTTTGAGTCCACATAGATGGCAACAATTTTAAACAGTCTAATTTAAACATAATTATGAGGGATTATTTAGAGATTTTATTATATTTATACAATATATTTATACTATATTAGAGATTATTTCTAGATCAAGGCAACAGATAGACCAACGTATGGTACAGAACATGACAAGAGTCCATTGCAAACCAATTACTAACAGCAAGCTCTAAGAAGCCTCAGAAATCCTAGTGGAAAGTTACATGACAAAACCCTGCCAGTGTTCTTTCACTGGGCATAACTGAGAGGAGTCTGGCTCCCCCACCTTCAATCTCTCCCACCAGATATTTAGACACATGGATAAGATTACCCATGAGCTTTCTCCAGATCCTTAATCATAAATGTTACTTTTGCCATTCCAAATGACTCTGTCCAATTCCAAAATACAAGCTATTTCTCGTACCTGCCTAGAAGAAATCCCAGGACTGTAAGGGGCATTGGGACAGCAGCAGAGAAAAACAAGGTTTCAGCCACTGGAGTACAAAACCAGGAATACTAAAAATGGCTCTTAAGCAAACTTAGTGGTAAACACAATTCCTTTTTTAAGTAGAAATGCAGTTTAAAATTTTAACGCTACCAGACATGGCAGTTTGACGTAAAAAAACCCTTCTACCAGGAGAAGCAGTGTTGTTTTAAAGGATTTATGAAAATGTAGTTTACTCTTGGTAATGAAGCTGTGGAGTAGACTAACATCTATTGCTGAAAACATTCTGCAGACACTGTATGCCTTCTAAGCCGTCCTGACAACAGCATGGTTAAGGAATTAAAAAAATCAATTACATCTTGAATAGTTAAAATGTCAGCTTCCTGGGAGGTAGGGAAAGGTTGGAAGAAGGCAGTAGTGCCAGGACTGCCATCCAAATCTCTGTTGTAGGTAAGGAAGTCTTATAGAGCTTTCTATAAGAACAAAAGAACAACTCATCCTCATTTGGCTTGTTGCTCCCTGCGTATAAATGTCTGCAATAGAACTGACTCTCAATAAGGATCTAAATGGTCCTCTTCATTCAGACCAGTTTCCTGTATCCACAGAGGAATCAGTCATGGACTCATTATCTATCAGGTAAGCACAAAGACATCAGGTCATATAAGAGCAGTGCCTGTGGACATGTTGGTCACGCAATGGGAGAGAGTAGGCTCAGTGTCAGTCTCATCTAGGAAGGTGCTGCCCATAAAACTCCTTCCGTCGCAGAGAACTGCTAGGGAAGCCATTGTTCTCTCCTTCCCAGCTCAGTCACTGAACTCACACATACCTCTGCCACTTGCTGTATTTCCACCACTCTGGCACCCTAAAGACTAAAAGTGTAATAGGCTACACGCAGGCATATACACACACACACACACACACACACACACACACACACCCCCAACCAAGTCTCATAGTGTGACATTTAAGAGACCTACATGGGAGGCACGCTAGGGAATCTGAAGTGACTCAATTGAGAGAATGAGATTCAAAAATTGAACTGGAAAGACTACATAGGTTGGCAAGACCCATAGGAGAAAGTATGCACAGCAGGAGGTATATTTGGGAGGAAAAGCAGGAAGAGAAAAATAATGAGGGAAAAAAGAGCAGCACCATATGCCAAAAATAACTTCTCTCTAACTTAATGATCTTTAATCCTACATTCTTATCAACTAGCTTAAAAATAACCTGGAAACACAAGTTTTCACTTTCAAAATAATTTAGAAGTTTATGTTACATCCACCAAAACACCCAATACTTCAGAAGCCAAGCATTAAGCTTGTAAAAATACTAAAGGACAAATTAAGGCACCTACCAAGTTGTTTGTGTGGGGTTTTTTTAATATCTATGTGTGAAAAATTAACAAGAGCCCAATTCTGACAGAATTACATTAAATATCTACCTACATCTATCAATTCTTAAGTAACTCTGGGACCCTTTTCCTAAGTAAATTTCAATGAGCCTTAAAAGTCATCATAAAGGTTTCTGATTGCTTTGAGTATTTTACCTCAGAAACTAGAATTAGTTCAGGCAAAGCAGCATGAGTACCCTTACTGGTAAGGAATGAGGTGGATGAACCCATGCTAAGACTGAGCTGTTGTAATTAATCTGTTATTAACCTCACTGGGGCACTGAACTAGCACCAGCCTCACAGAGAACATTACAGTTTTCAGCATAGACACAACTTTATCCCTTTGAAATTTTGAATAGAAGGAATTTTGCAAACATGAGATATTTATGAAATCTATGAGAAAAATGTGAAGTAGACACAAAAATACCATTTTTAATATCAAGAAGAAACTGATTTTACTAAGAAGCCTACCAATTTTATTTATTTAAAATTTGAAAAATAAAGGTTCTTCCTAGTCTTATCCTCCTTTTTCCCTGGCCTTGTAAATGCAGCAGTTTGCTAACTATGACAAGATCTCAGAATTTGTACATTTCTGACAGAATTTAATCCTGTTATCTGCTGCATCACTCGAGCACTAAGATGATAAAACCCTGTCTCTCAGAATGGTTAAATTCCAAAAAAACCCTTTCAACTGTTAAATAGCTTTTCAAATTCAGGTATCTACAAACTCCTCTCTAAACAGATTAGCCATAGCTATTCAAAACTCATCTCTAGATAAGCATTTATATCAAAGTCGCTGTGAGAATCTTTATTCTATTAGATTTAAAAGTTTCCCTTAGTCACAGCCCTGATTTATACATGTTTGTACTTAGCAAGGCTGTCATCCACTTTCTCCTGGTATTTCAAATACATTTTTTTTTCTTAAAAGCAAAAGCTTCCAGAAACAGAAGATACTTAAATTTCATACAACAGAATGGAAGAAAACTGCCTGAAACTCATTTTGCACCTAGGTTTACTAATATTGATAGCCCAAAACATCCTCATGCTACTTACTAATCACATCAGTACGTCAGTGGATTCCTCCACTCCATCATACTGGAATACGCTCAATCAGTAATGATTTACTCCCTCGTGCTGGTTCATCTATTTGCTCTGAAGTGGGTCAGAGCACATAACTTCCCTGCATTTAATGAGCCCACTGTGGTGACTAACTGCTACATATCATGGTGTAATGTAGAACTTTAATCTCTATAACCTACACAGAAATTGAATTTACGCAACTCAGCTGCTTAATGAATATCATTAAGTAGCAATGGATGCCACCAAGTTGAAAATATTTCTGTGACTACTTCTATCAAGAATTACTTCTTACTGACACAGAAACTAAGTAGATAACTCACACAGTTAACAAAAATGAGTAATGCTATACTAGATATAATGGGTTGCCAGCAATGAAACAAATTTTCATATATTTGAACTACATACATAGAATAGATATCTATGTAACCATATATGGACATATAGCTCTTCTTCAAAGAAATATATTTTATCTGTAAAGTATATTATACGATAGAGAGAATTTTTCAGATTCTCTCAACATGTGAGAAGCAGGCAGAACACTAACTGAACATCTTCCAAAGTTTCATTACTGGGAATTTTTGAGTCCTTGCATATTCGGCAATACAATTAGTACAGATTAATATTTAAGGTTCGTGACAGCATGCTGCTTCTGTAGCTGCAATGCAAATGAAGACAATCCTTGCCCTAAAGGGATTGAAGGATAGATTTCTAAAATTACAGTAATGCCTACAGATACAGATTTGAAAATCTGGCCTAATTCTCTAGGACTCAAACCCAGCATATATGGAGAAAACTGAACAAGGATATGAGTTTTTGAAAGGACTCTGGGTTTAAGCTTTTTAGTGTTTTCCCCCTCCATTTTCTGGATTTGTTTTTTCAAATTTTTTTCCCCTGCATACATAAGACATTCTTAAAAGAGGGGTTAAGGTAGTGAACATTGTAGGTTAGCAAATCACAATGGTATAATACATTATGCATAAAGTGAGGTGGAATATAATGAACAAAATTGGAAAGACAGAGAACGCAGGCTGACGCTGTCAAATGGAATGGGACAACCATCCACAAGAAGGAGGCTGAATATGTTCATAAACAGAAGAGTCATGCAAGACTAAAAGGCAGCAAGATTTTAGAGGGAAAACACACGAATACATTCCCTTTGCATATTTAGTAACTTCTGTAGTGGCATTATTACTACTTTATTACAACAAAATGGCCTAAAATTACCAAGTCATAATGGTAATATCTAGACAGTTTTGGCACTACCCCTGAAAATGACAGCCCTTTTCTCTGACAGGGTAACGCAGCATGCAAAATTCAGGAACGATGCTTTACTTTTAAAGAGGTGCACAATGATGAAGCAGCAGAGCTTCAGAAAGATATCTATAAAAAAAGCCGTTACTTTCAGTATGGCAAGGGCTATGACAGAATCCCAAAAGCCTTCTCAAAAGCTAACAAAGTACTGCTGGAGAAGAGGTGGATAAAGAAGGATGTGGAGTCTTGGCAAATCCATCTTCAAATCACTTTTTAGCAGTGTTCACATAATGTCTGCATATAATAAAGAAAGCTTACTATGAGTGCCACAGAATGCAGAAGCACAGTAAGGAGAGCTTACTCCACTCAGGGGTCACTAATTCAACATCACTCAACTCTAGGTGATCCCACTTATCAATTTGCTCGATATGCGTGATCCCGTTCCATCATCAAACACTGCCAAAAGAGAGATTACAGTATGACATGAAAGATGAGGGGCATTCACTACCTTAGAACATTCTTGGAAGACAGTTTCACTTCTTGCTTTAACTGCACTGAAACCAAGCGAAAGTTAGCTCAAGTTCACCTACATAAAGTGGGAGTAAAAGTAAACTCCTCTAGGACTTAGTTCAAAAACACAAGAAGTCCTAAGTCAAAACCACTCAAAACCTGCCAACACAGACTGGGCTGGAAATTGCTACTTCTTTGGGAGGATCCTTTCTGTCAAAAAAAGTTCATCCTAGCAACACTGAGTTGCTAAAAATAAAATGCATTTACAGCATCTTATGCTGCAGTGCAAAAGTCTCAAAACAGGCCGAAGCCCAATAAGTAGTTCCCAGAGCATTCTTTCCAGTCATGTGATACCTTTTCTACTTCCTTCATTTCTTCTGCCCAATTTAACTTGTCTTTTATCTATTTGTTGTTGTTGTTGGGAGGAAACAGCATCTAATATACATCAGTAAAACTAGAAAAAAAACCCTGACTCTAAGTTTGGTGGAAGATGAAATTTGTGTGGGACCAGAAAAAATTCATATAAAACTGTTTCAACAAAGAGTGAAATGTTAAAATAAAATATAAAAAGCACAAACCCACCCTTCATTTTTATATTTTTGCTAATACTATTCCTCACATAGCCAACACTTAACTTTCTTTGAGGGATAAACACCCATCAGCACAAAGCAATGGTTTCAGTTTGATTCATGGAGAAATGATCACTTTTCTTTTTAAATTTACTCGAAAGTGTCATGATGACACTTTTTTTTTTTTAATTTGGCTAACACAACAAAGTATCAGTTATTCACCAACTCATAACGTGATGAAGCAGAAGGATAACGCAGTTAGATGGGAAAATTCTGCTAGGATCAGGACTCTGACTCCAAGTCTGTGGTATGAATAAAACCAGTATTTCTGCTTATCACTCCTGAAGGAACACCTGCTGCTGAAAAAGCTCCAGATTGTGTTTCAGGATTGAAAAAATCATTTAGTCATGGTCTTTGAGAAGCATCAATGGCCCATTTAAGGTTCAGTATGCAGAGTTAAATTTTCTTCAAGACCTTTTCCAAAGAATGTCATCACAATATTACTCAAGGAAAAATAAGACAGTGAAGAATAAAAACTTCTGCATTTACAAGTAATCAGAACATGTATCAACCTACTATTTGGTAAAATGAAAAAATAATACTCTAAAAATTTTAAATTTTAGTTCTTTCAACTACTCGCTGCAGTTTTCTATGAATTGTGCGCTATTTAATGGGATTTTGTAAAAGGACTTAACTGTGAGATTTCCATTCTTTTATACCTTGAAAAGTATAGAAGGGTATGCCACAATAGGACAGCCCATCAAACTTTACTGCTTTAACATACTTCCCAAGAAACTGAACGGGTTTGGAGATGCTGGGCAGGAGCTCTCATTCAAATTAGTACCTGAATATGCCTACAACATGTGCAGAGACATTCCTTTCGATACAGTTATCTAGATCATTATACTACACTCACAACTGCAATATCCTTTGCTTTCTCTTCACAACTCTAATCAATTGGACAAATTCAAAAACACTGAAATGTGTCAAAATGAATTCTACTGGTCACTGAGGGAGAACAAGCTTTCCTCTTAGACTATTTTTCCAAATATATTTCTCCATATTAACATCATGTTCATTACTGAGTTCATGTTTGAGCACTTTGACTACCAACTGTGCCTTCTGCCCTGCTCCCTCATTTTTCTGATTAGTGAGTTTTCTTGTGCTGCTTGTCAGTTCACCATCAAATAAATGCAGATACCTTTAGAGGTGCAAGCTCTTAAAAACTTCACAATAACGTTCACCAATATGCATAATATAATTTATTTCCCATAACTATTAGATAATACTTCAGCTAAGTTCACATATCACAAAGTAGCCACGCTGAAATCAATGTGAAGTCAGGAACCTATACTATATTTAGTTATATCTGGGACCCGGGGGCTGGGATAGTTTAAGGACACAACCAAGAACAGTAACTCCAAAATAAACATCTATAAAAGAACTAACCCTGCGCACTTCGAAGTCATGGGAAAGATTCTTATCAGCATCACTCTTTGTTAGACTGGTTTGTTATTCAGGCCCAGGATCTGTTTTTATTCCTTTTACTCTGTTCCTCTTCTCTACTCAACACACTGCACAGACTGACATGTGGTACCCCCCAGTGCTTGATAAAACAGCATGCAGAACAGAACGAGTTGAAAAGCCAAACAACAAGGTAAAGTTTTAAAAGTAAAACTTCCCAACAGTCACAAGGTTCAAAACCCAGCCATATCTCCAAAGAGTCCTCGGGAACATAAAAATCAAAAATCTTAGTCTAAAGGAAGCTCTGACTCCAAAATAAGGAATGTTCAAGATCAGGTACAATCCCCAAAAATGCTGAGTGTATCACAGTGGAAAGCTATAATTCAGAAAAGTTTTATTGTTTGCTTTTATCTCAGAAAAAAAAAACAAACAAACAAAAAACCTAAAAACCCCACACAAAACCCAAACCACAAGACTTTACTGAACTTCAAAATAAAATAAAAAGAAGGCAACATTTTGGACACTTTATAAAGAGAACACTTTCCAGAGTGTTATGGATGTAGAATGCAGCAAGATAGCTACCATAACAGAATAGAAGCCCCTGGCAAGACTTTTTAATAACATTATTTCAAAATCTAGTTATCAGAACTTCAAACGTTGAAAAGCAGTATTTAGATATACTGTCCCTAAATAGAATTCACATATTTGGCAGCACCCAAGTATTACTAAAAAGCTATATTCTGTTTTAGTTACTGGAGACTTCCATTTCTGACTTATTTATTGATCAACTAGTGACACAAGAGTTACAAAGTACCATTATGCAATAACTGACATTTTTTAAATATAGTTAAAAACATGTATATATTAATTGATATAAGCAATTTTACATACATATATATGCTATTTAACAAATATTGTTTTTATAATGCATATGAACAAAAGTATAGATATAAGCCATTCTTTGAGGGATAGAGACTAGTTTTATAGGTTATTGACTGTTAGATTTGCCTTCCAAATTCTAAATGCCAAAGACCAGTATAATCAAGATGACCCATCTCTACAGAGCCCTAAGATTTGGTTACCAATCACAGCAGTGTGCTTGCTTGCAGGAAAACTCTCTCATCCCTGCTTACCATGCTTTGGTTCACCTCACAGAGAGGTCTTGGAAGCCCTTAGTTGGGTAAAGCTAATGCCAATTTGACATAAAACAAGGCTTCATGAGGTGAGATCAGCCAACCAGTGCTCTTGGCCTGCCAGAGGCCAAAAAGCAGCTCTCTGGCTCAGCTGGCATGTTAAGGCAGTGCATTTTTCCCAGATGCATGGACCAGGCTGTCAGAGTGAGAGTCCCTTCCAGCCCTAGCAATAACCAGGTGAACAGCACAGAAGGCACTTTTATTGGCTGCCCTCGTGAGAGGTATTTTAACTGGCTGGTTGGGCAAAACAGCACATGCGTCCTTCCCAGCTAAATCATTCCTCTCACTGATCAGCAAGACGTGCCTGCTGCATGCATGTATGTTTGCACACGTGAGTAACACAGTGGTGGTGAGTGGGGTGGCTGGAGCTAGGAAGTATTGGCATGGGTATGCTGCTATTCCAGTAAGACGGGTAACTGTTATGATAAAATTGAGGTCTTCCATAGTCACTGAAGGTGGATTCCCCTAATGCAAATGTGTTATGCTCAAATATTATTTTAGGATCGAGACACTAAGAATCAGCCTTACATAGTTGCCTACACTGCCAAATATCCCTTACAGGAAAGACATGGACCTGTTGGAGCAGGTCCAGAGGAGGGCCACAAAAACGATCAGAGGGATGGAGCACCTCTCCTATGAGGACAGGCTGAAAGAGTTGGGGCTGTTCAGCCTGGAGAAGAGAAGGCTCCAGGGAGACATTATTGTAGCCTTTCAGTACTTAAAGGGGGCTTAGAAGAAAGATGGGGACAAACTTTTTAGCGGGGCCTGTTGTGATAGCACAAGGGATAATGGCTTTAAACTAAAAGAGGGTAGATTTAGACTAGATATAAGGAAGAAATTTTTTATAATAAGGGTGGCAAAACACTGGAACAGGTTGCCCAGAGAGGTGGTAGATGCCCCAGCCCTGGAAACATTCAAGGTCAGGTTGGACAGGGCTCTGAGCAACCTGATCTAGTGGATGATGTCCCTGCTTATTGCAGGGGTGTTGGACTAGATGACCTTTAAAGATCCCTTCCAATCCAAACTATTTTATGATTCTATGACATTGTCCAGGAATACCAGTCAAAACCACTGTTACTCTTGCTACCAGGGCAGCAGCAGAAGTCAATGTATAAAATCACTCACAGAGCTGCAATGACTCAATCAATAATGATGCAGAACAAGCCACAGGACATAAATTCCTACTAGAAGCAACCAAATGCAAAACACAAATACTGATACCATGAGTGAACAGAGATCTGTCCGGCATGAGCCCAAACAAGTCTGAAAATGGCTTTACATCTTTTTTATACTTCTGCCTGCTGAGGCACATTTATCAGTGAAAGCAACTTCTCCTGAAGTACAGCTCATCTAATTTGCAGTCACCGCCTGCAGCACCTTCCTCCCTTCTCTTACGCCACACCAGGGTCATTCTGGGAGTTTGTTATTGCTGGAACATAGCAATTACTAGCTGTGCCCAAATACTACAGTCACATCACCTATGAAACGCGTATATAAAGGCACAGAAAACTTAAAATCACTCTTAACAATTATTATAGCATGGTAGCTCCCCAACAGAGAACCAGGCCTTTCTTCCACGCCAACATTTAACAATTTCAGCAGAAATGGTCCCTACAGGAAAAAAACCAAACTACTCAAAGTTTTTGTAATGCTATAACTGTCTAGTTTTTAAAAAGGCATACAGGTAAAGCTACTGAGATATAGCTCAGGGAATCTAAAAATGATTGTATCAGACAGAACTGCATCTGCCCCAAAGGGCACAGCTTTAGGTTATCAGCTTTTAAATCAGCAGCACACAAGCCAAGTGTAAGCCAATTCAAAGGACAGGGCCAGGAAACAGGTTACCATGATGGAATGAGCAGGGTAAGAACCTGCAGGCACGTCACTGATTACATCTTTTTTGCTGTATTGGGGGTTTCTGAGGGAGATTTGTTGGTAGATAATTTAAATTTTCCAAATAATGGAGTTTGCTTTTTATATAATACCCTACTGACGAATGTCTGTATTTTCCTCTCCCTCTCTCTCACATACACACACACTTTTCTAATAGATGTTTTAAAGTGTTTCTATCAGAGTAAATATAACAGATATTGAATAGCACTGTGTAAAAGTTTCTCAGTGTACAGCTATACAACACAAGATGCATGTTAGCAGATTATAGGAATGCAAAAATCACAAGAAATTAGACAAGTTCTAGTCATTTCAGAACGTATGCAGCATATAGCATCAAATATTTCAAAAGACACATTATTTGGAACTGTGTTATTTTACCGGATACAGGAGCTGGGAATAATCACAGAATCATTTAGGTTGGAAAAGCCCCTTAAGATCATTGAGTTCAACCGTTAACCAATTAAACCTAGCTATTATTCTGATTTCTGATATGGAATTGCTGTATTTAATGTTTCTACAGAAAATAATTTCTCTTACTATTTCAAAAGCTTCAAAGTTTTTGCACTGAAGGGACAATGACAAAGTTGACAATTTTTCTGTCTAAAGGGCAGTTTGGGCTGTAAATATTGTGCACCTTTATCTTTTATTACAAAGCTATTGGGCAGATTTTCAGCTTGGAAGAGCAGCATAGCATTAGAGAACTCAATAGACCTTTAGCCGTTTCAACCAATTAAGAATCTAATGTCAGCATTTCCAAGACATGCACAGACGTGTCTCCTATCTAAAGGAATCAAGGTGGTTCTACTTTTTTTAAACAGCTAACCTGTTACATTGTATAACACCATGTATATAAACTCTTCATGCACACAGGCCATCGCAATTCCAAGAAGTCAAAACTGAATCTTACCAAGACTGAACTCCAGCTTTGGCTCATTTGCAATCTTCTGAATACCTTTCAAGGTTAAGAGAAAAAAAAAAAAGAAATAATGTAATTTCAATGCCTGGCTTTTTAATACATAGCAAAACTTTCACATGCCTAGTTCATACCTCTACGGACCTGCCATTGTCACTGGAGTAACATTTTATGTTACAAACTTACAGTGAAAGAGACCTTTGCATGAAATACTTGTCTGAAAAAAAGACTACTTTTGAAGAAGACTTCTTTCTTTTTAATAGAAACTTTCTGTTGCTGGGAAAAGAAACTAAGGAAAAAAAAAAAACAACGCAACCAACCTTTCATGGATGGGTATTTGTAAGATTTTTCGATCACAACAACTAACTATATATCTGTTGAAAAAATATTAAATCTAACAACTCATTTTTAAGTAGGTATGTCATCACATTAAAAATGGAAACAAAAACCATGTTCTGTGGAAGTATGTAAATCAGGTCAATATAGTAACATATATCACCATGTTATTGGCCTACATATAAATTGTAAAGCAACAAAACAAACTTCTTTTTGTTGGAAAATAGCACATGAATTCCTTTTCTCATATACCAGAGACAAGAACATTTTTATTTCCTCTATTGTCGAATTATGTTCTCGTATGTATTTTACTGCAAATGACAATATTTTCTTTTTGCGCTAAGGTAAAGGAGCAAACTACAGAGCTGCAACAAGAGAAACATAGGAAGGACAGTTAAAAAAAAAAAAAAAAGACCACCACACACCACAAAAAACCCCCACCAAAACTTACAGCTGTTCTTGCTCCATGAAAACTTGATGTTGCTGGATAGGTCTAGTTTCATGTTGTTCTCATTACTATAGCTAATCACTCAAGTCTGTGCAAGAAAAATTACAGCTACAGAGCTTAGAAAGGCCTTGATCAGTAAGAAACAACAAATAAGTTTTTGGTGTTGGTCTTTTTTTTTTTTTTTTTTTTTTTTTTAATGCAGTTATAACAAATTTCCTAATGGAATTCTGCCACTAGCAGAGTCTGCATACTGGTCTGGAACACCTTTATGAATATGCTGGATACAGACTTAAGTAACTGGGCAAGTGAAATACAGTGCACAGACTCCAGTGCACCAAACCTGACTCAACATATGGCTATGTGCTTTCAAATCCCCAGATCACAAAGAACAAATCTGTGATACTAATTTATATATCACTACAGCTTTATACATTTATCAAAGCTTTCAGGCTATATTTTAAACAGTAGTCCATACAGGACACAAAAGAGGAAAAGAATATTTCTAACTAAACAGTTTCTAAGTCTTATGAAGAAAACAGATTAGAGAGAAAAAGCCAGAAACACAGTAATCACACATTTGTTCCCCTGAAGGTTATTTGCATAAATCAAAACATATCAGGTAATGATATTTAAAGATAACCTTCATCAGTTTGCTTCCTCTACAACTGCACTTTGTCAAGCAACAAGTTAAACAGCATTAGGTACCCTGTGTGACGCTGTCTGTACTGCTACAGAGTAGGCCATTTTTATTGTACAACTCAAAAAAATGAGTATACGCACTTACTCGTAAACTGTGGCTCTCCTAGACTGTCTACTTGGGATGAAGGGAGAAACTGCCGTGTTTCCTCTGATGATCTCTCCTCTTTGATTTCCATGATCAACCTCCGGAGCTGCTGAATTTTATTCTGCAAACCTTCCGAGTTTGCCTCTCCCAGTGCCACAGCCCAAGATTCGCAATCTGGCTTTGATGCAGCTTCAAGGTAAAGATCCGGTTCTCCACTCTGAAACTCTGCACTCAGAAAACATAAACACAGTTTTTAGGAATTCGGATTCAAAAAGGGGATCATGAAAATATTGATGTCACACATAATTAAAACCACTACACACACATTTCTTTCCATGGTCACAGAACCATGCACCCCATCCACCTCTTGAATCAAACCCCTGTTCTTTCATACTCAGTGTAGTACTAAGTCTATCCACAAAGTGGTACCAAAAGCAATTAACATTGCTAAACTAGGTGGCAGAATCAAACGGAAATGGAAAATCCTTTTTCAGCACAGATTCTGCAGCCTAGCAGGTAGCTATCAGAGCTGCTCACTTGAACAAGAATTTGATTTAGCAGGGGCAGCAGACATGGTTCTGACAAATAGTGGGATTCACCAGAATGAACGTGTCCATCATTTCTTCTGTTAGAGCTCTCCTTTATGCTCAGCCTCTCATTCATCCTTGCCAGAATACTGCTTACCAACACATGCAGATAATTTAGCATGACATAGCTCCTCTGTGAAGATTCAACACATTGTATGTGGGAGCTTCTGACCTCATTACTATCCACATGTCATTTGCTGTTCTGCCTGAAGTCTAATTGTTTAATGATCAAATTTTCTAAGAACAAAAGAAAAAGGGGGAGAAAAAAAGCTGAAGCTCCCAAGGAACCCAGGTAAGTAGCAAGGGTCAGTCGTTTGATTAAAATTAGCACAGGAAGGAAAAACACCTCTCAGGCATTTAAAATTCTGCAGTATAGATGGCTTGACGGAGTCACAAATTCAATGTGACATTTAGTGAGACACACACTGAGAAGAACAAACAGGGAAAGAAAGAAAAATCAATGCTTCTTTAAAAGAAGTTACCAACGGATTTAGAAACATAAAACTCTACAGAACACCTGTGCTATTGTATTAATAAGGACTGAAGTATTTGGTTGGACATCAAAATCATTTTGACCTAAATAAGCCATAGATCATATTACTGGACGAAACAGAACACTTCAATGTTTTCATACTGAGTTCAAAAATCCAAATAACGTGGAAAAGTTTTTTCAATACAAAGTGAACTTAAATTCCCTTTTACTAACTTGAGTATTTAACCTTGGGCACTTACCCACATATGTTATTCTAAACCCGTTTGCACCTCATAAACTGAGCATCTGCCACTTACAATTAACTCTGCTTTTATTGTTACGGGGGGGGGGG
>VFFE01007140.1:1559341-1584627 GCA_008921705.1 Burhinus oedicnemus | reverse complement strand
TGGGGGGGGGGGGGGGGGGATGGAACAAGAGAAGCAAACCTCAAGTCTGAAAGCCTCTTAAAACTGTACTGGCACAAATCCCTGTAGAGGTGGGACAATTTTTCTGTCTGGGGGTGGATCTATGAAAATCTAACTGTGTGGCTGCAGCTGCTGCTAAGAATGCTAGATAAGATTTCACATACCAGTTGGACTATAGAATTCATGAGGAAAGACGGGGAAGAAGAGCAGAAAGTCGGGGGACATCTTTCTGGCTTCACAGACAATTTACAAAGTGCTAATAAGGATTCAAACTCTTGTCTCTAGCCCCGGTTGAGTCAGAAAACAAGGTATTCAGTTCTTGAGACAATAGTATTCAAAATCTGAGGGAGATACAGGTTTTCATCAGATCGTTGTTTACGCACAAAATGCATACTGCTCTTGAGTGACCAAGCCTGAACAAGCTGAGCTTTACTGGTTGTCAAAGGTGAATTTAGACACATAGAAGTTTCACCTGTAAGCTCTCGTGTGATCTGCTACTGCATCTGAGCCATGAGGGCAGTAACCTTCAAGAAGATTGGTAATTAGAAGAGCTAATAACCCTTCTGCTCCTCCAGTAAGATCTGCAACAGCACAGTTGTCTACTTCCTTCTGTCACTGACCCCAATGACTTAGAAGTTTGGTTTTATTTCGTAGTATTTTGGAAGTACCAGTGGAAAAAGGAAAGGAAAAAAAGAGGCATGTAGTCAACCACCATCAAGACCAAAATTAACCAGCAGTCATTCTAATACAAAAGATAATAAAATATTTACAGGCATGCAAAACACCTGCTTGTACCATTCAGCCTTTAAAAGCATAAACAATTTTAATAGAAGCAGTTTGGATATCCAAGATACTTTAGCTAAGGAAAGACTGTCAGTCAAACAAGCCGACACTTAACAACCAAAATACAAATATATCAAGGTGTTCTTTTCTCTTTGCTCTTTATTTTTAAATGTAAATAGGAAGAGTGATCTTGCCTTGAAATACCCTACCACTAGCTAGATAAAAAAACATCTGCTTTGGGAGGAAATCAATGTTTTGCAATTGAAATCATGCTATTTATATTTACCTCTTAGCTGTGGAAATCAGACTGCCAAGCACAAAAGGCATACTGAATCACCCTTAATATGCATGGAACCAGAAACGGATAGTGAAATGCAGTAGGAGTGGGCATAATTCACTGTATTCTAATCTAACAGGTGCCAGTTTTGAGATCTGGAAATTCATCCTAAACTATCACTTCAAAACACTACAGTCTGCTATATTTAGATCTTTGGAGTACTCTGACAGCTAAGTTAAATTCTGAAAAGCATATGAAAATATCTGAAAAATATTCATCACTGCAAATGTAGAAAGTTTTACTCTGCAGATCCAACAGCTGGTAAGTTATATATTTCCCATAGTGTTTCAGTGCATGTAATGTTTATGTAAAAGTTCACAAACTAGAAGAAACACAATGTCCAAAATGCACATTGGCAAAAACATCTGTTGCAATAAAGGAGCACACAGGTTTATTTATATAATAAAGATCATCATCTCTTTGCACTTCTCTCCCAGATTGTTACATTGACTGTTATTTTAAATCAGATGCATACAGTAAACCCTAACAAGCTCAGACATTCAATTCCAAGTTTCAGTAGGGAGACAAAACTTAGCTGAAATGAGCCTTTCTGAAAATAGAACTAACACACCCACAAATGTAACGAAGGCCTCAAATGAATGGCGGACGTATCAGCAGAATTATATTTGTATTGAAACATTCTAAGCACAGGATTATTTCATTGGTGGACAAAAGCACTTTATACTTTACAATTAAGGAGTTACTGTAGAAAATACAAGTACACAAACATCCTTTGGTTACACTCTGTTATTGCTGACATGAGTTACCATGAGTTAGTTTTGGAAAAAATTTTGACTTTTTGAGAACATTTACTATTGACTTCAATGAGATCAGTTCTTTTTCTGGCATGCATTCCTACTGTTATGATATAATTTCTGAATAAGAGGATATGTAATATTTAAGAACATACAATACTAAAAAAAAATTTTTATCCACTCAGGAATCTGCAATAGCAGAACAGTAATTTTCATCTTAGTGCGGGACATCCCTAGTGGGGTTTCAAGTTCAGTGGCATAAACCCAGCAAAGACACAGTTAAACACAATGGTTTTCTTTGCAAAACATTCAACTTACTAGCCCTAAATTCAAAGCAAAATGGTATATAGTAGATATATCTTTATCGCCTTTTCTTCTTGAACCGAAGAAGGTCTACATAGCTACAAGAACCGATATAGACCTTTTGATAGCTTGCATAAACTCAAAAAACAGAAAGAAAGGGAAAGATTCTGAGATCAGACACTGGGATATTGATGTAACCTACAGTAAGTAACCTGATAGTGTTTATCCTGACAGCAGATTTGTATATATCTCATTGAAATCACTATCTAAAATGAATATTTTATAAAGCTTTGTACTCAGCTTTTCCCAAGATTACTCCTTAGTTTCCTGGAACCTAGCAGAGTACTTAAAAGCATGAGTACTACAAATAGTATAGTCTACTTACATTACTACGAAAGTAAATCTAAAAACGTGTGAAGTCAGACATGCTCTTCACATTTGCCATTAAACATCAGTGTGCAAGTGCAATACATAACCAGCTGTCAAGGTGTTTCTACTCATATCTCTGCACTGTTAGTTCAGTTTTGAACTGTACAGTTGAAAATAAATCAATGGTCACACTGACTAGACTCAGAAGAGGGGAGAAAAAAAAATGACCAAATATTACTAATTCTAATGCATGGAGTGGTCTCTAAGTGTTAGCACTGACACTTGGATAATGCAGCTGGCACTTGGATAATGCAGCAAAAGCAAGCTAACACCGAGGCAGCACTGGTGAAGTCTGTGGGAACAGATACTGTAGCAGAGCATCATTCTGCATTTGCTCTACAGCAGGTGGATGTAGCACTTGGGACTACACAAACACATCCACTTGGCCAGTAGTGTTGCTATACACACATTTTGAAGGAAAGTTTTGTAGTCTAGAAATTGCCCAACTTCCACACTGTATAATCATGTTCAAACTTCCCTTGACTTCCTGTCCCTTGACACACAAAGTGAGCAGAAGTAGACATCACTTACATTGACGTTACAGAAAGCTAATGTGGTCCAGTGGCTATAATGCTTCAGGTACCTTCTTAAGCGAGCTCCCTCACTAGCAGGTGCTTATCAGCCCTTCCAGCAGCTTGCCTACCTTGCTGCTTTTCCTTATTTTAGTATCAGAGACTCAACTGGAGGCAAGAGCTGAGGAAGCAGACAGTGGAAAGCAAACATGTCTGTTCTTTGAGCCTTTTCTGATCAGGACTGTTCACCAGCAACTCTCTTACGGAAGCATGATTTCACTAAGACTTTCTCCCACAGAATCCAGCACAGGAAGTTATGGTCCCATTGGACTTTGCAGCTCAAATAAAGAATTCAGCCCCCCTGCTCAAACAGAACTGCTGGCAAATAAGGAAATAGCACAAAGAGAAGCTGAGGTACCCCAAGTGGCACTGGAAAGCGTTTTCTACTCTAACCCAACTGTCTAAAGTCAGAAGTGCATTTTGGTGTTAATTCCATCACCCTCAAATAAATGTTTTTTGTTCCTATTATTTTGTAGTAAGACTTAAATTTCCCAAGTTTTTTGATTTAACAATAGCAATTGCCTCTTTTCTCTACAAGTACTTTGATATTTCAGTTGTTTTAAAAATGAAAACAAATTTCTTGTTAAAAATGTCTTAATGATGACCCTCAATTCTTGAAGTGTATTTGATTGTAACTTTAATCATAATCTCTTACAGAAACCTGGGTTTCTATGAAGCCAGAAATAATGAATTGAGTCACCAAAAAAAGTGTAGGCAGTTATTGGAGTTGACCTTTGTCTTTCAAAAGACTTCAGTTTAATGGAAAGGCTTTTAAAATACAAAATAATAAACCAAACACATTTCCAAGGGTAAGGAGAAAACACTTCGGTTTTAAAGCTTTTTCATTTGTTATTGATTTTCATTTTTTTTCTTAAGAAGGCTTTATTGTTTTATTTTACTAAACATGTAAAAGTGACAGGAAGACTGATACTCTGTGGCTTGCTTTGTTTTCATTAATGAGAGTTATAAGCATAAAATCACGTTGACCAGGGTAAAAGAGAAATTACTGGCAGGATTTAAGCAAAAACAAGTACAAAGCACATGGTCAATGTCCAGGATGAAAGCCTTTCCTTTTCTAAAGGATCACTATTTTTTCTCCTATGCCAATACGCAAAGTAAAGAGTTCAGAAAGGTTAAAGGTTGTCTCACTTTTTCACACACACTAGCAAAAAGTAATTCTCAGTTGCTGCCTCAGCAATGGAAAATGGTTGAGAATATCAATAAACCACTACCACTCTAAAATATAAAGCACCATAACAGCTAACCACCATATGCTGTAACAAAAGTAGAATGGCAGCTTTGATACGTAAATTATATCCGCAGGATATTTCTAATACAGACATCAGAGGCTTTTAATTCACAAAACTGACTGAATTCTATACGCTGATGCATTTCATGTTCAAATTAGTAGTGATGAAATCATCCCATGGTTACTCATGATACTACGTTAATCTTCCTTTGGAAGTTAAATTTTCAATCAAAGATAAAGAATTTAATTAAAAATTTTATCCTTAGTGTTGGGGTTTTTTATTTTGCAATGCTGGAATAAATTTATATAATTTGTCATTATAATCTCCATTTAAGTCCCCACAGAAGCTCACAAAGAGCCCGAGGTATCTGAAATGAATATAGCATGATATCCCAGGTTGACTACCGCAGTATAACACTTTGTTTCTTTTAATACTTGCAGATTTTCACACATGCCACGTTGCTTTTCCTCTTTCATTAAATAAATACCACACCTATGCTGGAAGCAAGGCAGACCACACAAATACTTAAATACCACAATGGGATCTCAAGATCACTGAACAGAAATACTGCAGCATTCACTCAAAGTACTAAGTGTGGCCTTTGCAAAGCAGTAGACTGTTTTTGATGAAAGGAAGTATATCACATCACTGACTGGATCATCTGTTTACCTTAAAAAAGGCAGGATTCAGAGATCTTGATTTTCTGCCTAGGTATGCAAGAGTCACTTTAGCATATGCCATCTCTAAAATGGAGTGATACCGACCTGCCTTTCCAAGCCACTACTACTGAAGGAAACGAAAAGCTCCAAGTGGCTTACATAGTACAAATGGCAAAAGAAAATGCTTAAGGATATTCCTATATGCAGGCCTTTTTTTTCCCTGATACCTTGCATTATGTTTTAGATGACTGTGACCTTGCATCAAAAGCTCTGTCTTCTTCCTCTGTTCCCTCCCTTCCTCCTCACGCCTCAGGAGCCCCACTTGGATGTTAGAGCTCTTACCTCCCTAGCTCTCACTAAGGGACCACACATAGGAATGCAATTAATGCAGTCTTAAAGGAACCTCTTATCCTGAAAAACAGAAGATATTTACAGATCAAGAGAAGGCAGTCCTTGAATGCTGTCTCTCACATCTGATTTCATTCCATTGTGCCTGTGTCTCCTGGGTTCATTCCCCATTTTGTGTTATACAACATCACGTGGAAGTAACGAGGCCAACAGAGTCCTTTGCTCTCACCCACATGATGCTCCGTACAACACAGTGGTCCCCTTCAGATTGCTCTTGGGACAGGTTCAAACATCTAGCCATGCAGCTCTAATTGCCCTACTCCAGAGAAATGTAACAGCGACCGAAAACCACCAACATTAACGCAACTTTTTGTTCCTGGTTGCCTATCTTTTTTCATCTTCTGCTCAAACACTAACACATCTGGAAGCGGACAAAACACTTAAAGAAAAACACCTGATGCAAATTAGCTGTGGCACGTTGACCCTGGCTGGCTGCCAGCCGCCCACCCAGCCCCTCACTCACTCCCCTCCTCCACAGGGCTGGGGGAGACAAGATGAAAGAAGCTCTTGGGTGGAGATAAAGACAGGGACATCACTTAGCGATTACCATCATGGGCAAAACAGTCTCATCTTCTGAGAAAAATACTTTAATTTCTTGCAGATTAAAATAGTGCTGACAAGGGAGAAACAAAGACCTTTCCTCCCTCTGCTCCCCCCTTTTTCCTACGCTCATCTTCACTCCCGACTCCTCTACCTTCCCCACACCCCGAGCAGCATGGGGCTTTGAGGGTTGGAGGTGGTCATGGTCAGTCCTCTCTGCTCCTCTCTGCTGTTCCTTCCTCCTCACACGTCACCCCTGGCTGCAGCTTGGTCTCTCCACAGGCTGCAGGGAAACACCCCCTCCACTGGGGTCTCTCCAGGAGCTGCAGGGCAACCTCTGCTCGGGCGCCTGGGGCACCCCCCTCCCCTCCTTCTGCTCTCACCCTGGTGCGTTCCTCACACCTTCTTCCCCCTCCCCACCCCCCCAACCCCTCAGTGGTGGGCAGCGTTTAACCCTTTCTGAAAGATGTTTTCCCTGAAGGTGCCACCAGCGGGGCTGAGCCGGGCCCTGTGGTGGGTCAGTCAGCACCAGCTGGAACCGGCTGTGTCCGGCTCGGGGCAGCCCCAGCCACTCCTCACAGAGGCCGCCCCGCAGTCTCCCCCTGCTGCCAGCACCTGGGCATGTAAACCCAGCAGAGTAAACACCTTTAACAGGGTTTCCAAGGTCCAGCAGAGACCTAGCTATTCTCTAAATAGCTGCGATTATATATTTCTGTGTCTGGTGAGGCTATGATGCCTGCCTGTATTGCACACGATGCAAGCTTAGGTGGCGCGAACATGGCGGTTATTCCTGAGGAGAATCCAACGCAAGGCAGTTAACACCACACTGCTCGAACATTTCAGTGCACAGCAGCAGTTTCCAGGTTTAAGATCTTCCTGGACAAAAGGTTTGAAATGCTTTGCTTAATCGCACCTTCAGGGATTTCAGGAATGAATCACACTCGTGTGAACTGCCACATTCAGTCGGATCCATCTCACGCCAGTGTCTGACCTGTTCTGCTGGATAGCAACTAGTTCATGTTAGGAGGGCATGCAAGCAACCAGCCACACACAGAGCAACAGTTCACCTAACAAATCCTTCACTTTCCTTTCATGGTCCACTTCAAAACCTTTTGAGCCAGGCTGCTTTGGGAGCACTACACTTGAAGCACTGACAGGACTATCCACTGCGGCTACCTGGCCTCTTCTGTACTCCCCTTCTGTTTCAGTGCCCACACCACCCTGAGGCGATAATCAGCTCCACCATATCACTAGATATTGCACAAAAATGTCTTTCTCCTCCTTCCATGTTTACTCCACTGCCCTTTATTACACTCTCTTCTTAGATATCCAAGTTAGTCTCCATTTCTCACTCTTATATCTCCTAGGATTCAGCCCAACACTGAGAGAAAGATGGAGACAATCAGCCAAAAGCTCAGTCTAAAACTGCCCTCACAGTTCCAAGTTGAACTCCCAGTTGATTTTCTTCATCTTGCAGTCTGCAAGAAAACATCCTTTCCCAGCCACACCACAAGTTAAATCTCACAGATCAACTCCATCTCCTTCCTTGGAGCTTCTGCTCTGTTCTGGCACAGCTCTCCTCCATCTGTTCTGCAAGGAATTTGACATCATGAGCAGGTTTGTCCTCCTATCCTGCTTTCACCTGAATCCTTTAAAGTCCCAGATACACATTTTAGAACTCTTTGGGTCCCAGTGGCCAACGGATATATTCTTGTGACAATGCAGCTAGTTTTTCATGATGGAAGCCCCCATTGACAAAGATCTCTCTTCTTAGTTCCTGAGTTTTACTTTTGTCCCCACCTTTATCTTCTGAATTTTGTTCTCTCCTACAGTACGTGGATTATTATTTCACTTCTTTTGATATTTTATCCTCACTCAGTATACAGTATATCATCTTCATTTGTCTTCAGTTTTGTTCCAATACCTCATAATAGTCTGGCTTTTTTTTTTTTTTTTTTCCTATACAACAAATCAGCAGTCAGGCTCTTGTCCCTGATTTCCAGCACAGGAAGATTGCCAAGTTTGAAATCCATTTCTCCTCTACCTGTCTGCCTCTTCCTCTATTGTCTGTTGTCTTCCTTTGGTCACACCCCAGGCACTCATCATCATTAGTTGGCCCTGCATACCTGGAGCTGTCTGAACTGTTTCTTCTTTTCTACTTTAAAATGTTCTTAGAGGCGGGTCAGAATGCCACCCTTACCTCTAACCACACTACTGACCTTCAAACTTTGTTTTAGAAAGTCTGTCTCTCAGGTAGCAATTTCTGTTCCTAACTATGCGAGTATATTTCTTCCTCCACACATATTCACAGTCTCTTTTTCTCCATAGGCAGCCTGAAGTGTTTACTCCGTACTCATTGTTGTCTACTTCTCCAGCTTTTGCACTTAAAGTCTGCCAGTCTCGCTGCCACAGAAACTGTCCCGTTGGCAAGCTTCAGAGTTAATTGAAAGAATCCTGTCACCAATTACAACCGTATTCTTGGTTCAGTTCAGCAGCATTATGTTGAAGCATTGTAAAAGACATACCGGAAGGGAACTGACACGACTGTGTTTATACCCAAACTGTAACACCACCGCCTCATAAAGCTGATGATTCTAATCAGTGAATTGGAATCAATAAGGGCATAATTAGAAAAATTTCAATTTGAGAGTCAATGGTAATCAATCAGCTGTTATATTTAGGCAAAGCGATGCTTCCAAATCCGGAGGGTAGCCCTTTTTGATGCACTGCCTCAACATCAGGCACAAGACAAGATTTAACTCCACTAGTGAAGATGCAGGATTTGAGCTATTCCCCAGAATACTACCCAGAAAGGGATAAAACCCACAATGAATACATTCTAAGTCACTGCCTTCTCAAATGTGACCAAACACTAAGAATCACTTCAGCAGGTGAGCACAAAAGTTCATATAATTAATGCAACATTTCCTTGAAGGGCACTGGAGATTTTGGTGAGTATAAAAAAAGGTAGGAACTTCTACTAAACATAAAGCTGCCCATCAAGCCCACAAATGCAGCATAACCTTTCTCCCCCTGTAGCTACCTAGGCTAGCCTACCAAAACTGCTCTTAGACCGTTACAGCTAACAGAAAATGGCAAATTGATCTAAGGGCTTCAAAACTCTGCACTGGTATCAGAAAGAATCTATGTCATAAAAAATTTCTAACACAATGGCTATTTGAGTTCTTCCTGCAGAGAAAACTCTACATCAGCATTTTCTCCAAATAAAATATTTCCACTAAAATAATGATTCTGAATTCTAGGAAATAACTATTTTTTTTCTACTTTTTTTAACAATTTTATAAAGATTTGACAGAAGGTGAGAAAAACAGGAAACCCCTCATTTAATGGGGAGGTTAGCAATGATTGATCATTCAAGAATAAGATGAATTGGCTATGCATCAACAGAAGTCCCATATTGTACATAATACATAATGAACCAGACCATCAAGCTTCTATTTATTGTCAGAGAAAGAAGATGACATAAGACCTTCATTTGATTTTAGAAAAAGTAAAACAAAAGCTTTTAGGATTTTCTTTTTAGGCATAAATTCAGAGACAAGCAGTATTTAGATGTATGCATGTAACAGACAACAGGATATATTTTAGCTAAGGTTTTAGCAAAGTTTCAGTGTCTGGGTGGTGGGGGTTTTTGTTGTCATTTTCGTTGACAGAAACTAAAAAAAAAAAAAAAAAAAAAAAAAAAAAGAATTACACTGAATATACTGAACTGTGTTTTACTTACTGAGAACTATTGAGACATCTGTTTTACTCCTGAACTCCACAATCCAGCAACGCTCCAGGATTACCACTTCAGAGGCTTCAGAACTCTGTGAGACATAAAGATGACAAAATGTTAGGATTTGGAACCTGACTGGGAAGTCCTTCTGTTTGGCTGTTCACATCCAACACAATTTGTAGATGTAAAGACAACAAAGCATAATAGTCGCTAGGCAGATGGATACAGACGTTCTTTAATTACTGATCTGTGCCATCCTACTTCATCTCAATGAGGTATAATGGGAATAAAGTGTTAGAAAAAGACCATGCAGGAAACTAAGAAAAAAAGGAACTCAGTAGTTTATTTTTTTCATATCAGACATATTCAAAAGTTTAGGTGCTACCTCATTCCTAAGCATATCAGACAAGCCCAGCTCATTCCAACTTCCATATTTACTAATAAGTCTGAATCAAATATCAGATTCTATTCAAAGAGTAGGATATTTTCAAGTGAACAAAATAACATGCAATCTTACAGTAGGCATTTCTCTTCAATTTTCATTTAAAAGGGATTTCTTTATCATCACTTGAAACTTTGAATGTTGTCTCTGGCTATGCAATTCAAATGACATTAAGTGATATGGACCTATTGCAGAGTGCAATATGATATGAATTACCGCTATCATTTTTTGTGAGTGCTCTGCAGAGAAGATGCAGACTCTTCTTCTAGTTTAGTAAGAGTGACTCATTTTTCAGAAGAGTAAAGCTATCAATCACTCCTTCAGAATTAATCTTTTTTCCTTTAAAACTTTCATTATCCATTTTTTTATCCCTAACACCTGGTAACAAATAACCCTTAGAACATTGACCCATACACTTCCTCTTTGCAGGTTCCCAACATGAATATCCCAGAGCTCGTTCTCTACTTCAGTGAGATTCTGCAGGGATTAATGTAAATTCTTATTTTAACATTCCTTCCTCAGGTACTTCTTTATTCTAAGTGCTCTTTAAGATAAAAAAGTTTTCATATTGTAGACCAATTTTACCAAAAGCCTGAACTTTAGTTCCACATATTTGACACTTAATGAATGACTTCATAAAAAAGTTCATATTTATAACACCTGCCTAATATACCCAAGTTTTCTTAACTACCTCTTTCTCTGCATTTATACTGTGTTATTTGGCCTGCCAGAATCACACTCAAACTTTCTGCCAAGAGTTTCACATTCATTTTCAAATGGATGGCTCGATCCTGCATTTTCTCACAGAAAAAGATCCTTTACTTACCTAGTAATAAATACCATTGTCTTTCATGAGCAAAGTAATGAAAATTTAATACAGTAAGACTGACAAGTAACAAACAAGTGCCACTTCAAAAAGTCTAACAAGGATTTGCTTGAAAAAGTCTATATTTACTCCCTCCCTCCCACCTTTTACCACCTATTAAATGAATATTCCAAACCCAGTTATTAAAGCACAAATCAACATCCAAAGGTGACAAAAGGTTAAAATAAAACAGAGGAGCAGGGAAAAAGCACACAATGTTATATTGAAATATGCCAGAAGTCAAGACAGAAGGTTTAATAGACTAAGAAAAAGCAATCAGACTTAGCTAGAAACCACTTGTACATTGACTTCTTTGAAATATTATTCAGGCTAGGGCCATCTAAAAGGGATGTATTGTCCTGTAGACTGAAAAACAGCTAATAGATTGTTTAAAAAAAAAAAAAAAAAAAAAAAAAATGGGAGGAAGTAGTGAAACAGTGCAGTGAGTTTTGGGCGAAATACAAGTGCTGCGTTGGAAACTTTTTTATTTATGGAATCCAGCAAGACAAGCATACACAGTAACCTAGAGGTGATTCTCAGGTGCTATCAATCGAGGCATTCTTTGGGGTTCTACCAGGGAAAGTAAAATACAAGAAAGTCTTTATAAGAAACAGCTAAAGTCAGCTTGGGAAAATAGGCAGTAATAGTTCAAAAACCAAACAGCAAACTAATTAGGAAGAGTTTTCCACTGCAATGATGCTGATAACTATTTTAATTCTTTAGATTTTGAAGCAAGGTAACACCACCGATATAGTCTCCCAGATAGCCCTCAGGATAACGCAGTCTGATTCCTTCAAGAGCTGGCAATCTTTCAGGAAAGATATGACCAAAAGAAGGTGTTTATTTCAGAAGCTAACAAAGGTCTGAGACAATTTAACACTCGGCTCTGAGTACATGAAAGACTCCTATCCAGTCTTTGTCCAAAAAATAGTCAATCAACTCTAACAGTTTTTCCCCTTTTCATCCCTACAGAAAATGGTTCCTTTGCTGATATTCATGCCCCACAGATGAAACATGCAAACATGACGACTCCCTAGACTTAACATTTCTACCAAAACATATATCTGCAGTAAGTGGAAGCCTGTCAGTATAGAAAGAGAAGCAACTCCCTGTTGCATGGCTTTCAGACAAGTCGGGTATTTGGAAAGGCCGGAATGAAGAACCACAGCTTCCATGTAGTTTGCTATAGCTGCCAAGACTTAAATGCTTGATGTTTGGATTTGTATATGAAAGGCATACATCTAATACAAACAAGTTGGCAAGTGGTTAGCAAAAAATATTATCAAACAATTAACTAGAATTTGTATTAGTAAGGTTTGTCTCACAAAGCAGTTGAGATAAAACAGTAAGTACAAATACAAGAGAGGATGGTTCAGAGTATTTCACGCTTTCTGCATTTTAAGACAGCAGATGCTGCAGCACAAGAGCCTCTTTAGAGACAAGTTACTCCACTCCCTACACCAGTGGAAGCTGGAATGAAACAGTGCTGCAACTTCAAATGAATCTGAATGCTTTTCCAAGATACACAGTCAAGTACAGTGATCAGAGGATATGCATTTATGTTTTCTGTATGCGAGAGGGAACAAAAAGGGAAACAAGAAAAAAAAAAAATATTAAAGAGCATAAGGCATTGCCAGAAAAGAAAGTACATGTTGCTGCAAAACATTCCCCACATCGTGACACAAAACTGAAGAAAAAGACCTTCAGACTTACTACTTCTTACACTTTTCATCATTTAGATGAGCTATGCTCTGTCACACAAAAAGCTAACAAGAAATTTATTTACAAATTAAATGACAAAATTGCAATCAAGGGAACCATTATGCATATCTGATAGAGATCAGCTTTGTTTTTCAGTATCTGAAGAGATCCAAAAATTTCTTTCTTACTTTAAGTGTATAATATGAGCTTGTTTGGACTAGCTATTATTTTATTTTTCTAGGTTGGATTTTATTAAAAGCGTAACTTCAAATGATCTGGTCTTTATCCATGGCATACAGGATCTAAATCAGATCTGTAGTAATGTGTTACAATCCAACATATCTGTTTTTTTCTTCCTACCATTGGTAATTTGGATAATTGTTATAAAAAAAAAAAACAAAACAACTTACTGGATCAACCTAGATGCCAAACAGAAGCTAGGTGTTGAACTATTCCATCTTTCTTAAAATACTGACAAAGTCTACAGGCAGCAGAACCCACCCCACCCCCCCGCCAGATCAGGAAATTTTTTTAAAACACTAATTTGAGGAGGAAATTAAATTATTAATAATCTAACTTAAATATCCTAGTAAAACTGCTGAAGTAGAAGTGTGCCCAAAACCTAGAATTAGCAGAAACACTTTCAATTCATTTTGCCAAATGATTGGCTAAGCTTTGCTATCACTATGCTGTTGTAAATCCAAAGTACTACTGTACTACTAAATCCACTACTGTCTACTGCAACTGTCATGAGTTTCAAATCAGAATAGTGAAGACATCCCTGGTTTCTGTGTAGTCCATGCCTAAAACTGAATTAGGAGATAGTCGTACCAAAACACATGAGCAGGTGTCTGCTAACTGCATATTCGTACCTATATAACTGTACATAATTCCTTTTAATGTAAGGGAAGCTTGATGATAGTAAACTGGCAAGCATCATTCAAGTACCTAGCACCAGATTCATGAGCAATCTGAAGTATACATTGTGTACAAGATACACATTTAGAGAAGTTTTCTGATAGAGTGAAATATAGCATTTTTGCAGTTAGAAAACATAAAAACCAAAACCACGTTCTACAGCACTGAGGGAAGCACACAGTATTTGAAATTACACTGGTACTTCCCCACCCCCCACCCCCCCTAGTTTTTTCTAACTCTCTGCGCCAAATTTGTAACTGGAATTTGTAACTATGCTATTGCAGATTCCAGCCTGCCATTTTTCTTTGGACCGGGGAGTAAAAAGAGCTTTCAAAAAATGAAAGCACTAAGAAACTTTTAAACCTGTCAGACAGAGTGGCACTTTTGAGCTGTTTCTGCATTCCTGTAGATCTGACTTGATGTACCATTGTCGGGGGGAGGAAGTGTGTCATTATGAAAGGGTTTTACAGTAGGAGATTTGTTGCTGTAGGGAGGGGAAAAAATAAAATAAAAATCTACTGTTATCCATATCAAGTCAAGAACTACACTGACAGTTAAAATTAGAAGTGACATTCCAAGTAATTCCTCTGTGTTAAAACACTAAGTAGAAAAGTGAAGCTATAGCACTGTAGAAAAAAAACACTACAGAAAGTAAAAACTCTCCTAATAAGACATTATAAAAAGCCTCCATAGTCAACAAGGGGCAAGGGGGGTATGTGCGTGGTGCATGTGAATTTCAGTTTAGTTTTTTAAAAGCTTATTTTTGCAAACTTGAAATAATTAAATTGAAAGCCTTATAGAGTAGGGATGCTACATACACCAATCTACTTATGCTTTTCAAATAATTTTTTTTCTGCCTGCATTTATAAGTATTGCTATGACAAAAACAAGTTAAAGACAGAAATTTTACAGAAAGGTAACAAAACATAACTAAAACAGACAAAATTATAGTCACACAGAAGTAACACAAAAGACTATGCTAGAGAACAAGAAAAAAACGAAAATACTTTCAAAATGCGAATGATGAGAATTGATTTCAGTTCCTGCTTGCTATCAAAGAAAATATTTGCACCAGAGGAGTTTGCCTGAAGGGACTGCTAGCAGCAGGTAAATTTTATCAAAGTATTTTGAACCCACATCATCTCTCCCCCAAACTGCAAAGTCATCACTGCCTACCACTTACTAGAAAACATATCTAATGCCTTCACTGGAAGCCTTAGAGGAAAAGTTGGTGACTGAGGAAACCTGAAAGACCAGGTATTTGGGCACCTACAAGGCTGCTTTCAGTGATATAGAGGGACTGAGTGCCTAACTTGCAAGAATGGAAAGCAAAGTGAAGTGCCTGCTCCTCACTGGGGACTCCTTCCTAGTTCCGCCGTGTACCTACATCCCAACTGTGTAAACCTGGCTCAGAAGATCTTGGTGACCTCAGACTCCTACTGAAGGCTGGCGTTCCAGGAGGAGGGCTAGAAGACAGTGAATAGGTATGATGAATGACCCCTATCTTTTGGCATGCCTACAGTGCAACCAAAGGTCTGCAACAGGTACACAACATACAATGATCTTAACGATAATCTAGTGTTAACCTAACTAGCTCTGACACCAATAGCAGCAAAGTCATAATGGCATTAAAAATGGCACAAGCTGTACTATTTGCCTACGATCCTGAGTTTTTACAACTTCACCAGTACTGACAAATGAGCTAGTCAGATTGATACTAGCTCAATAATGTATGCATGTGCTCAGGTCGTGCTTTTGACTACGCTATAAACATTACCACCTACATTTGCTATTTCAGTGTTCGCACAGATAAAGTTCATCACTCCACAGTTAAAGCACAACTTTTTCATATATATGAACAAGAAAAAAGCAACAGGATTTGTCAGGGTAATTTCATTCACAAATAGAAAAGCTAATAGTCTTAAAACGTAGGCAGGAACAATGTATTTCTACAGCAGTATGTCCATTACCAAATAGATCAAAATATATTGTTCTAATTTTAAGGTATTAGCAAATGACTGCATGATATACGCAAGCATGTAATTTGCGGAATTAAAAACGCCCCTTTAAATGCTGGCAAGCAGTATTCAACAATCTGGAATCTTCTTTACTATTATATATTCTTCTGCCATATTAATATTCCCACCCTGTGTCTCTTAAGTATCGCAAAGCCTACAACCCAAGCTGCGTTACAAGGAAGAATATGCTTCCTAGGTGTCTGATGAGCTGCTTCAATTATTCCAGACAGGCTGTAACCTGGTAGTTCATTGCAACCACCTTTACAAACTGTTAAATCATGGAAAGATGCTCAAATAAGCTTTTTCAAAAAAAGCCCGACCCCCTGTGATTAGTCCATCATGCAATGCTACCAGATACCAGCTTCATGCTGATACCATAATACCATTAATCTGCATTCACTCTGGAAAATGTTGCCTTACATCACTGAATAAATCCTGCAGAACAGACAAGTACTTTTAATAGACTACTACCTTTAACAAGTGTGAATACCTAACCAATAGTAATTTTCTTTTCAGTTTCAAAATGCGTTAATAGTAATAATAATAATGTACAAATACACATTCTCTTAATTCACACCCCACATTCACTCAGTTTATTATGTATGAGCAAATTAAAAAATGAAAATTAAACACTTCCTACATTCTAAACACAGCTTGAAACAATCTCAAGTTATCCTTCCTACCTAAAAAGTTAATTATATACAGTTCAGATATGAATTAGTTTTTCAAAGTTGTATTTTCGTGCAAGACTCCAGTGCTGTATCACAACACATACTTCAGATAATGTGCTTTTTAAAAAAAAATTCTACCACTTAGTTCTACACTTTTTGGCTATCATTTAAAAAATGTGTTATTAATCTCTGGCTCAGTTCCCAATATATTGCCTTTTTACTTCAAAAATAGCTTAAAATAAGAATTAAATGTTAACTGTATTTTAAAATTAGGTATGACAGTTTAATTACAGCTTTTACCAGTTTCAGCAGTACCAGGGAAGTAAGGAAGGCAGAATACAAAAACATTATTGCTACAAGTATTGTGTGTTTGTAAAATGCATTATCTTTGGATATTTAGAAGCGGACAATGAAGGATGTTTCTTTCAACTGGTAAGAATTCTTACAATTTTTACCACTTTATTGCAAGTCTCACAACATCTGGCATAACTTTCAGTAGCTCTCAGTTCCTGGACCCACAATATCACAAGCTTTTATTCTAAATCTCAGGCTTCCTGCAGGAGCAGGAAAAGTAGTAAAAAAACCAAAACCAAATGAAAACAAACAAACAAAAAAATACACACACACACGCACACAACAAAACCACACTTCAAGAACAAGGTTTCCAGAGATTCTTTTGTTGCTTTTTGAAAGATGTGTATGACTTCTAAGCCAAACTCCTAAATTTTCAGGGCCATAACTTCTTGAATCTTGAGGTGGTAATACCACCCTTGTGAAAGAGAGACAACCAAAATTTCCCTGCTGAAGTTGAGTCGCAAAAGCTTACATCTGTCACGTTAAAAAAGGTTCAGATGAAACAACTAATTATAGAAATTACCCCCTTCCTTCAGGAAGCCCAAGGAGTGAGAAAGATGGGAAGACCACCAGCCACTCCTTGGGGACAAATTCTCTGCCAAGTTCATTGCGCCTTGTTGATTCATGGAGGTATACGTACCTCTGCAAAGTAAAATATAACTTGAAGAAAGATTTCAGGAGAATGTAATTTTATTTTCTGCTAGAGGAAGGAAAAGCGATTTCACTGAAGTGTTCAAGCAAAGAAATGTTTTACTAGTTTTGGTACAGTTGACTAACAACAGATTATGAGCTTCTCTTGATACTTAGGATGCGCAAAATAAGTTTATTGGTAGCCAACATGTTATGATTTCTTTTTAAGTAGTAATTTCCAGTTGTGAGCTATTAAAAAAAAAAAAAGGGATGTACTCATTGCACTCCCTACACAAGAACAAAAACAGTACCTAAATGGTTAGGAAGCTTTACTTGGTCATTTCAATTCAGTACCAATTTCAGCCCAAACAATATTTTTCTGGCAAGACCCAGTTAAAAGAAACATCATATTTAACACTAGGAGAGTTCTGGCTTTTTGTCTTTAACACGTGAGAAATTGCAAAAATAGAAGCATTTCAAGCACCAGTAGCCAGGCCCAAATATACATCTTAGTTGAAAGAGGATGCACATATAAATCTGTCGTTCCTCCGGCAAACTCTGCTGAGCAAGATTTTACCAGCTCTGATTGCCAAAGGACTGAAGAACCAGGGTAGGATGACAATTATTGTACTTGTTGCTGTGATATTCCCCTTGGTGTTGAGATGAACAAACGTGACACAGGACTTCTAGAGTGATGGCACCAGGGAATCACTGGAATGGGACCAACAGGCAATACAAAGTCCCATTTGCGATGGCGGGGTGGAGGCGAGACCACTATCATGAATAGGTATATTTCAGTATGCAAGTAAGAAGGAAATGGACGAAACCCCAGGAGCTGAGTAGACCACTGGCAACAATGGTTCCCTGGCACAGGGTCTGAACATGGGCTGTGCAGCCCCTGCAATAAAGAAGATGAGAAACAAACACCTTTTCTGGGTTGCACTGAGTCCTGTGCTGAAATTAATTTAGCTACGAGAGTGACTAAAAAAGACTAAAATCAGAAATGATTGCTCTTAGCAGTCCCCAAAATATGACAGGCACAGAAGAGTGATACAGAGAGTTCATGAGTAAGGAAGAGAGGAGGAAAAGGAGCACGTGCTGGCTGTAATACATTTAGCCCACAGCTATAACTTCCTTGACTCCCTAGCAGTTCCAGCTAAATTAGGGTAGTATAAGGTCTTCATGTTTCTGAAACTGTTTGCAGAAAAGCTAGAGGATGCTTGCCACTAAACTGTATCAAGGAGGGGGCAGAGTTACACTGTGTGCCTGACCAGTGCATCCTGATGTGAAGAAATTCAGAAACTGCGGGGCACTACGACCCCTCTCCACTCTCTTGGGGACAGATGATTTCAACTAAAGGAAACCCTGCACAATGCTCCACACAAGTTCGTGAAAGCAACGTTTCAGGCAGCGAGAGTTCCTTTACCTGGGCTAGTTTGTTTTCCTCACAGATTTGAAATCTTTTCACAGTTCCGATGTCTAATTCTAATTTAATTCCAAAACAGGGTACCTATTTGTCAGAAAGTACTTAAACAAGAGATGATCCAAATTGATAGACAAAATGAAGAAATAGGAAATGGAGAAGGGGAAATATGTACTTGGAGTAGTTTTATTTGGTAACTTCTACCCCCCCTATTGTAAAGCAATCATCCTTCAACGGCCATAATTTAATTAAATTATTAATTTCCCTAATTAATTAAAAAAAGCAGTTTCTTCTGGCTTTATTACCTGCTCTTTATTCCGAATTGGGGTCATGTGAGTCACAGGCATGTAATGGACATCCAAACTTTCTTACCTCTGTGTTACTTGGCTGCTCTTGTGAAACATGAGCCTTAAATAAGAACACTTTGGCATAATTCACATTTCAAGATATAGGCCAAGACTGTTTCTTCTGCCAGTCTGACTGACAGTCAGCATATATCAATTTAAAAAATCAAGCTACTTAAAACTTTATGAGGATATAACATTACAAGTGGCTTAAGCTATCAGCAGCTCTGAGGAAGGAAGGCTCTGTACTTCAAGATAACATGTTAGCAATACACATAAACACAGTGTTGAACAGAGCAACCAGTAACAGCTTTGTATCTTTACTATTGAAGATAAATAAAAGATCATCATTTTCTTTTATAGTGACTCTCCCGCATCAGAAAACCAACTTGCAAACACCCAATCAAAACAAATGGATGTAGTCTAATAGTTTTACTTATAAACGACTACAGTTGGCTCCATGTTTGGCTCAAGTTTGTCACAGAACCACAGAATGGTTGAGGCTGGAAGCAACCTCTGGAGGTCAAGCTCAAGCAGGGGCACCTACAGCCAGTTGCCCAGGACCGTGTCCAGACAGCTTTTGAGTATTTCCAAGGATGGAGACTCCACAGACTCTCTGGGCAACCTGTGCCAGTGCTCAGTCACCCTCACAGTGAAAAAGTGTTTCCTGATGTTCAGAGGGAACCTTCTGTGTTTCAGCGTGTGTCCATTGCCTCTGATCCTGTTACTGGGCACCTCTGAAAAGAGCCTGGCTCCATCCTCTTTGCACCCTCACTTCAGGTATTTACACACATTGTTAAAATCCTTCCTGAGCCTTGTCTTCTCCAGGCTGAACAGTCCCAGCTCTCAGCCTTTCCTCATGTGACAGGTACTCTCGTCCCTTAATCTTTGTGGCCCTTTGTTGGACTCTCTCCAGTATGCCCATGTCTCTTGTACTGAGAAGCCCAGAAGTGGGCATGAAGCCCAGAACTGGATATTTCTTATATTGTAACAATTTCATAGTTTAAATAATTCCATGACTTAAATTATTACTATGATTTTACTGTACTTTATGCAGTCATTTTCAGTACTGCAAATGACTGAACTGTCAGCAAGCAGTGCTGCACATAGTTTCTTTTTTGTTTTCTTTCTTTTTTTCTAAAGACAGAACACAGGTTTCAGAATATAATAAACTAGTATTGCAGTAAAACAGTATTTTAACCATCTTAATATGTTATCACCATTTAACAGCGAAGTCAATACTGTGAGTTAACAACCTCTCTACCATTACATTACTTGCAACATAGTGACCAGCTATGAAGAGACTCCTGAAAAACCCATCACCTCTGGATTTCCATGTCAGGATGCCCTGACCACAGATTTGCCCCCAGACATTTCATGGTAATCCTGTGAATTCTGGTATGTCTGAGCCCATGCATAGTTGACATAAAACCAACATGCAGCGTTTCCAAGAGAACAGCTGTATCGGACCAAAGACCTGTTATTCTGCCTACAAGGACCATAATAACTGTCCAAGGAAGAGGAAAAGCAGGGCAACCACACACAGTACTCTCTCAGCCCCTGGCTGTTTTCACATCAGAGGTTTTTTCCTCAGATGCACGTTCCATTCACTAACTCTCAATGATGCTTCTCTTTCTTGAGAGAGCCTAGTATTTTTTCAAATACATGCCTACTTTTAGCATCCACAGCATCTTATATAGCAAGCAACTCCAGTATTTCCACTACCTGCTCCATGAAAAACCACTTTGTTTAGTTTGTTTGTAATCCAGTTCATATTGGCTTCTTTTAACACCCCGAGTTCTTGCACTGGAAGAGACAATGAACCATTAATCCCTATCTCCTTCTTCAAGCTGATCATGGTTTTGGAGATTACTATCAGAGACCACCTTAGTCACCATCTCTTTTCCAGGCTAAACAGCCTGAAACTTTCCCACCTCCTCTATATCCTGTAAGATGAGGGGAACTGAACTGCATGGTGGATCTTTACAGAGTTCTCTGCTTTGTTTCCCGACAACTCCTAACATTCAATTTACTTTTTAACTACCACTGATCATCCATCTGATATTTTCATGCCACTAACTCTACACAGATCTCACTCTGGGGGAGGAAAAAAAAGAATCATCTTAAAGACCGTTGTTTCTATGGGAAATTTTTATTATTCTTCTTTAAGTGTCACTTCACATTTAGCCAAGTTGAATTTTATCTGCCACTTATTACCTCATGATTTAAGATTTCTGTGGTCATTCTAAAACTACTCATACTCGACCCCTCATCTTAACTATTCAGGAAGTTAGTATCGTCTGACTTTCTCACCTCATTGCTTACCTTTTTCTGACTCTCTATGCACATGTGACAGTACCAGCCTCAACACATATCCCTGCTGGTGCACTCCACAGCAAGAACTGGCCAAGTACTTGTAGTTCCTAGACCTTATGTTTTACTCAACTAGTTATCCATGCTAGACTTCCCCTCTCCTATTACAGTCTAGTGATCAGCATTATTTGTATCAGAAGGTGGAAGAAAACCCCTACATTGAAAGGCAAATGAAGGGTGTAAGAGTACATAAAGTAAGCAAATATAGTTGCTTATATAATCATTTTGTATGCAGTCTTGGAAGCGAACGATGTTTCCAGGGATCATACAGATTCACTGATTTAAATTATGCACAAACTGCATGTGCAGTTATTCAAATGCATTTAAAATATGAACACAATAAACAACAACACAAATTGCAGCAAAAACATGGTATTTAAAAAATACTTCAAAAACAAGACCAAAATGCATTCCTCTGGTTGGCCTCCAACAAGTAATACGCTGTGAAAATTACCATTGCAGAGAAACATGCTTTACTCAAGACCTAGTTTCATGATCCACAGAACTCCAAGACAGCCTCAGGATGGACTTTTAACCCTTCATAACAAAATATCTTTCTTCATAGTACCTTTTCCTCTTCAATGTAAGTCTATGTTTTCCCCTGAAGGTTCTCTCAAAGTGAAAAATCAATCCAAAAGTCACTATATGCTATCAACTTTTCCCACAACCTTAGAATAAAAAATTGGAATAAAGCCATTGCAAAAATTAAGTGGTTTGAATATTTTTAATTATAAACTATAAGTTCTAATATATCCAGTGTATGTACTGTAAAGATAACTCCTGCTATTCCAATTCCTTGGACTGTCCATAGTGGTGTTCACTTTTATTTGAAAGCAAGATATGATTTTCCCCCTTGAGCTTTAATCTGCTGCACAGTGCTTTTGAAAGAAGCAAACAAAATATTTTTCAAGATGTTCAAGACTGTGTGCTAAGAGATGGGTGTTGTGTAATTAGCTATAGTCCCGAAGCGGATCAAAAGAATTCCTAGCACACCTGTAAATTGTCTCCAGGTAGCCCTTGCCCAACATCAATAAATTCCAACTTCTAAACAGAGAACCAAACAAGACAAGCCTTTTATAATTCTTCAAGCTTCTTCATTTTAACTTCCTCACTCCCCCTCCAGCATTTGTTTTTCCTCTCCTCTCTTTTCTGCAGCTAAAGGAATGCAGCCCTCCAGACCACTCCCAAGCTCAAAGGGGCGTAACAAGGTATGCCAGAGTACAGCTCTGCCTTTAACCTGCCCTGGCATCCATGCCAGGACCGGGCATGTCTGCGATCTTTGTAAGAGCAGCAAAATTAGGCCCTTGATATTCTATATGCATACTTGCTATATTTTATGTTTGAGGAAAAATAAAACAAAACAAAAAAAACCCAGACCCCATAGAAACCCAAACTTGTTATGGCCACGGAATGAAAGATGAGGGGTTTTTTTCTACCAGAGAAACTTTTCTTCTCATATTCCCTTTATAACCAAAAAGTCACTGGACATAAAAGGCAGAGTGAGCAATTCATGCGTGGGCACTCAAAGAAAAACAATCTAGGCTATAAGCTCTCAATTTAGAAAGCTTACATCATACTCTGTGAGATGAGAGAGACTTACTAAACCTCACCAATTTTAGTTTAAAAGAAAAACCCCTCCCTTCCCTAATGATTAACATCATTATTTTATTTCAGACATGGTACTGACTCTCTGATCTTCTGGATTACATCTAAGGAAGTCTCTCATTAAACAGGACCTAGTAAAGTATTCATGTGACAAATTGTAGAAGTTAGATGCTTAGGAATTAGAAGACAAGCGTTACAAGCAGCAAGAATAATTTTTAGTCAGATAAATACCAAAGGAAATGGTGGCATCTCACAAATATTAAGCCCATCCCACTTTATTCTTAATAAGCAAATTTTGTATATAGATTCTGAAAAAAACAAATACCCTGGCTCAAAAAAATATTCCTTGCTTTCCTATAGCATCATGTATTCCAATTTTAGGATATTTGTAAGCAGGGTAACTAAGCATGAACACATGTTTTTAAAAAAAAAAAAAAAATACAGTCATGCAGACAATTGATTCAGGACAAAAACAGCCAGATATCAGTAGAAGGACACTTCTCATAAAACAGCTGCTTCCTGTCTAATCTCTCAGGCCATCCTCAAGGTAAACCTACACACCACTTCTCAAATAGGAGCTTTGGAACAGAGGCTGCAGTTTTACAGACAACTAAACTGACGTAACAACTAAAATTCATAACTGCTAGATACCAAATAAATCCAATGGGCCATAAAACAAAAAATTATGGGCTCAGTATGATCTCTCCCTCCACAACTACCTCCTCACATTCCACCAGCTATAAACTGCCTGTCTCTTCCCCTTAGGAGGCAACTGCTTTCCCATCTCCTCCCTGCACAAAGAACACCCTGTCTACTCTTCTCCCACCTCCACCCCTAGGAGCTACCTTTCCTTTCCGAGATGGTAAAATTGGTCTTTGCCTTCCATTTAGCTTTGAATACTGATGTTTTGATTTCAGACCTTAAAAAAGGCATTTGTGACCAAGAGCTTGTCACTTCTCAGCGGTGTCACTTGGTTTAATAAGCTCCATAGCCTCTAACTACTGATCTTGATTATTTTCTCACATCATCACAGACACACCACCACTATTGTTGTTCAGACTAACATGCACAAAAAGAAAATGGGAGTAATGAGCCCACAGAAAGAAATTTTAGGAAAGGCATTTTTAACAGCTAGGGAAGAAAGATCAATAGGTAAGTACATGTGAGCAAGAAGCGTACCCACTTGTTTGAGTGGGCACACCATAGCACTTTTAAATTCAAATTAAATTATGGGACTTGATGTACAGGGCAAATAGTTTTCAAAGATACCTATCAAAGAGTAGCACTGGGGTTTCTCACCTATTTACCAGAAATTCTTTTTTAAATAACGATCAGTAAATACATTAAAAGCAAACTTTTATCTGCACTTAAAGCTATCCACCTTCCCTCTGCAAATAAAATGTTTTCTTTCTACACTTCACAAAAATCAAACTATATTTAAAAAGAAAACCACAAAATTCAGCCTAATCCTATGTCTGCAAACTCCAGCTATGCAATCACTATTTGAAGCCAAGAGCATAAAGAACAAAAAAGTTCACCTGCAGAAGCTACTGTCAGTCTTCCAGATTCTCAAATATTTGTGTCATGTTCTACACTCAGAGCAGAAGCAAAAACAGAGGCATTACAAGGTTAGTTTACTCCAGTGCAATTATCCAGAAACTGTCTGTTGATTACAGCATCAACAGGCCCTAAATATTTCTTTATTTACATCTAAATACTATTTCAATACATTTCATGTGCCTTGATATAGTGTAGAAACTGGGGTCTACAGTACCACGTGCTGGCTATAAACAGCAAGCATAAAACTGATTGTTAAAATTAACAGTAAGAGACAAGTTCTAACATGCCTTAAAACAAATAGGGTTCATGTAATCATAATAAAAATATTCAAACCACTGATTCAACACACTATTTATAAATAGTAAAAAAAAAACCAAACACCAAAAAAACCCCCAACAATATTCCAGAAAATCTAGTAGATCAACTAGTTCAACTCAAAGTTGTCCACGCATCCAGCTAGAAGCTTATCAGCTTATTTCCAAGGCTAGTATTCTGAAATTAAAGCATCATTTAAGATGTACAGAAGGTTCCCTTAAAGACTATTAATGAAAATTTGAAAAACACTTTAGGGAAGAGGAAAAAAAAAAAA
>VFFE01007140.1:1525594-1555231 GCA_008921705.1 Burhinus oedicnemus | reverse complement strand
TATTTTTTTTTTTTTTTTTTTTTTTTTTTTTTTTTTTTTTTTTTAGGGGAATGACTGAAACAACATATTCAATTTTTTGAAATTTTGCGTTTGTTATCACAATGTAGTGCCCTGCAAAAGAGTTTCACATAGCTTATTTATCTTCAGGCACTACCATCCATCACGTTTTTAGACCTTAAAACAGCTCAATTCTGTCAGAGACAACGGTAAAGTCCAACTTGAGTCCAGAATGCCAATGATGTTTACACCCCCTTTGCATGATGGGATCCTCCAGCCATATATTCTCACACTGATTATCTCACTCTTTAACTCAAGGTTGCCAGAAAAGCCTAACAAATTTTACTGAAAAAAGTATTTCTACAAACACAAATCACTAACATCAAGTAATGCTAATGCAATACCATACTAGATGATGAAGAAATAAAGGCTAGATTCAAACTTTGGCTGTCTTGCTCTATTTAATTTCCTGTTTGCATTTTCACCTTCTGAAAAGCATGTTATGTTAGTAAGGGAATATATTGAAATTTTACTAATTATCACTAATTAGTTATCCCAGCAAGCACACTGTAGGAGACAGAAATACGGAAAGGCTTTTCCTTTTTTTTTTTTTCCCCCCTCCTCTTCATGCTAGTGACTGGATGGTAACACACAGGGGTACATGAAGGACCATAGAGGACCCAAGAAGTCTCCTAGACATGTACATCTCCTATTACAATTTCAGTTCCTGTCCTCTACTGAAAGAGGTGCACATAAAGGCCACAGGGAAAGGAAATACAAAAGAAGAGAATGAGCTTGCTATATGACGCAGCGCTTCCTAACACTTCCCACAAGCGGAGAGGAGGTGACATCCTCCTCTCCCTGGGCTGCTACCAAAATCAGACGTACTTTCAGTACTGGAAAGCAGCAGCAAGCCTGGTGCTTCTCATATTCCCCAGCAACTGCTGCTGCTTTGTAACAGCCTAGCTCAGTGTCAATGCCACTTTCATTTGAGCCTGATAAACTTCCAATGCATTGAGCTAGAAAAACACACACCCCACCCCACCCCAAACCCCACACATTCATTTATACAATATTTAATTTGAGCTCCCTTTATTAGCCACGAATAACAGTTATGTAACTACTTGCCCCATTTGGCCTTGACGTAGATAGAGTGTTTAATGTGGAATGTAAATCCTACCATCTTGCCATTTGTGAAGGCATCAAAATTACTTGAAAAGTTAGCTTAATAACTGAAAGTATGGTAGATGTTGTGAAATGCGTTTTCTATAACAAGCTCATCATGATAACATACACCCACCCACATTTTACATTTAAAATGAAAACATCTCTTATGCCAGTATAAGAGCTCAAGATCAGTGCATCCCTATAAGTAAGAAATCAAGCAAAGGAGACAGGAGACCTGCATAGATGAGCAAGCAGCTTCTGGAAAAACTCAAATGAAAGAAGGAAGTTTACAGAACGTGGGAAAAGGGACTGGCCACTCCGGAGGAATATAGGAACATTGTCAGAGTTTGCAGGGACGCAACAAGGAAGGCTAAGGCTCACTTGGAATTAAATCTGGCAAGGGATGTCAAGGACAACAAGGAGAGCTTCTTCAAGTACACCAGTAGCAAAAGGAAGACTAGGGAAAGTGTGGGCCTGCTGCTGAATGAGGTGGGTGCCCTGGTGACGGAGGATACAGAGAAGGTGGAGTTACTGGATGCCACCTTTGCTTCAGTCTTTACAGCTCAGGCCAGCCCTCAGGAATCCCAGACCCTGGCAGTAAAAGAAAAAGGAGAAAGGAAGACTTTTCCTTGGTTGAAGGAGGATCAGGTTAGAGATTGTTTAGGCAAACTCAACACCCACAAACCCATGGGCCCGAACGGGATGCACCCAGTAGTGCTGAGGGAGCTGGCAGAAGTCATTGCTGGGCCGCCCTCCGTCATCTTTGAAAGGTCATGGAGAACAGGAGAGGTGCCTGAGAACTGGAGGAAAGCTAATGTCATGCCAGTCTTCAAAAAGGGCAAGGAGGACTCAGGAAACTACAAGCCAGCCAGCCTCACCCCCAACCCTGGAAAGGTGATGGAACAGCTCATTCTGAATGTCATCTCTAAACATGTGGAGGAAAAGAAGGTTATCAGGAGTGGTCAACATGGATTCACCAAGGGGAAATCATGCTTGACCAATCTGACAGCCTTCTGTGACAGCATGACTGGCTGGATAGATGAGGAGAGAGCAGTAGATGTTGTCTACCTCAACTTTAGCAAGGCTTTTGGCACTGTCTCCCATAACATCCTCATAGGTAACCTTAGAAAGTGTGGATTAAATGAGTGAGGTAGATTGAGAACTGACTGAACAGCAGAGCTCAGAGGCTTATGATCAGTGGCGCAGAGTCCAGTTGGAGGCCTGTAGCTAGCGGTGTTCCCCAGGGGTCAGGACTGGGTCCAGTCTTTTTCAGCATATTCATCCATAACCTGGATGAGGAGACAGAGTGGCTGACACACCAGAAGGCTGTATTGCCATTCAGCAAGACCTGGACAGGCTAGAAAGTTGGGCTGAGAGGACCCTAATGACGTTCAACAAATGCAAGTGTAGAGTCCTGCACCTAGGGAGGAATCATCCCATGCACCAGTTAGGTTAGGGGCTGACCTGCTGGAAAGCAGCTCTCCAGAGAGGGACCTGGGAGTCCTGGTGGACAACAGGTTGACAATGAGTCAGCAATGTGCCCTTGTGGCCAAGAAAGCCAATGGTATTCTGGGGTACATTAAAAAAAAAAAAGTGCGGCTAGCAGGTTGAGGGAGGTTATCCTCCCCCTCTACTCTGCCCTGGTGAGGCCACATGTGGAGTACTGTGTCCAGTTCTGGGCTCTCCAGTTCAAGAAAGACAAGGAACTACTGGAAAGAGTTCAGAGGAGGGCTACAAAGATGATCAGGAGACAGCAGCATGTCTCTTGTGAGGAAAGGCTGAGAGACGTGGGTCTGTTTAGCCTGGAGAAGAAGAGGAGACTGAGAGGGGATCTCATCAATACTTATATCTGAAGGGTGGGTGTCAAGAGAATGAGGCAAGACTCTTCTCAGTGGTGCCCCACAACGGGACAAGGAGCAATGGGCACAAACTGGAACACAGGAATTTCCCTCCAAACATGAGGAAAAACTTCTTTGAGGGTGACAGAGCACTGAAATGGGCTGCCCAGAGAGGTGGTGGAGTCTCCTTCTCCAGAGACAGTCAAAACCTGCCTGGACGCAAATGCATGCAACCTGCACAACCTGCTGTAGGTGAACCTCCTTTGGCAGGGGGGTTGGACTAGATCTCCAGAGGTCCCTTCCAACCCCTACCACTCTGTGATTCTGTGAAGAGAGGGAAGGCTGGAGACAGGTGTTTTACCTCTGAGCTACTTTGGGAGACTTTTGCTTTAAACTGGTGAATAATGCAAGCAACAGACTCTTTGGACATAGCTGAAGCATCTTTCATGACAGGCAACCACAATATAAATTGCAAGAGTAATTGCAAAAGCCACAGCAACTTCACAGCAGGGTGCTAAAGCATCATAACCACATAACACCACCAAGGGGAGAAAACCCTGCCTCCACGTCTGCAAGTACCACAGTAGTAAAAACAGAGCCATCCTGCTAAACATCACTTGCCACGCGATGCACAACCTACACTCAGCAGAAAGCAGAGTCTCAAGCAGCAGTGTCTGGGCAGTGATGCTAGTGCACAGTCAGAGGTGAGCTGGTAAAAGGACATGGGTAAGTCCAAGAACAAACAGCCCCACAAAAGATGCACGTTATGGACGTGTCCCAACACAAGTGAAAGCGAATATCCTCCAGATTCTCAGCTGAAGCCATGCTATGTGACAAGGCAAAAACTCCCTCTAATACCTTGCAGTAACTTTGTGGTTAATCAGATTTACAGTAAGCATAGGGTAGCCCTACAACCAGCACCATCACTACCACTAATGAGGCAGTGAACACTAGCAAATGGCAGAAATTTGTACCAGCAGCACCACGTCTGAAGAAAAAGTACACGGAGCTGCATCCTTAATGGCAGACAAGGGCAGAAAATACAGGATGAGACAAATTGCTTTAGTACTTTCCTGAGTTTTCTTTCACGTAAAGCTCTGGAGCAGCACAGTAGCATTGCAGACAGCTGAATGTAACAGGATGTATATGTGCTGCTGTTTCCTATTGCAATTACTAGCCAGCACTAAACGCCTGCAATTCCCCCTGATTTAAATAGCCTACGTATTTTAAGTTTCCCAGGTTTTCAGTATAGAGACAGAACTTTGCACCACGACTGAAGACAGGCTGTCGCGCACAAGCCCAAGCAACTGCGGGCAGCTGTGCTGGGCTCCTTCCAGCTGCTCTCAGCTCTGCGTGAATGGCACTCCTGATAAATCCTCCTGAGAGTGGTGCCAAACTCTATTTAATCTTCAAGAGGTCATTCATTGCCAATTCTTTGGGTGTACCAGAATTTCAGCCTTAACTAAAGCTATGCCGACCTACATAAGCCCCACACTTTGACATAATGACTGTGACTTGACACATGGATAAATTATGATTTTTTCATTTTTCCAGGAAAGAATGGTGTATTTTACAGAGTAATTACATTGTGAAATCACTTTTCGTCAGTACATAAACTGAAACAAACTGTGCCCAAAACAAAAGACTTAAGATTAAGTCACTAAAATTATCATCACTGTCATGGCAATAACAACTTAAATGGTTTTGCTAGTTTGCAAAGGCCATAAAAAGAGTGTTATTCTGAAAAATTATTTATTATAAGGTAACACTACGGTACAAGAACATGGTACGAAAACAGACTGACAATTGTATATTATCACTTTCTGTAAGTTTTACATACCAATAAAAGTTGTTAGGAATAAAAACAGCTGAATCGAAGATGCATGATCAAATTTGCTGCTGTTAAGCAATTATCAAAGAACAACTATGCCAAAAATGTAAAAAGATAAATGAAAGGTCCCATTTGGTATTTCCAGTCTGAGTTAAACAACCTGATGTGATTTGGCAAGTGTAATAAAGTTCTGTCATATTGAGATCACTCTTCTTCTGCACCACTGGGTACCAACTCCTGTTAAGCCTTTAGGCGCCCTCCATTCTAGGTGTTAATTTTGACCCAGTTCTGCCCTCATTAAATACAGCCTTTTTTGTAGGAAAAAAAAAAAAAAATCACATATAAGATCAAGAAATAAGCTTATGCTGGTTTTCAGATTAGTAAGAAATCAGCCACACACATTTGGAGGATAAGTCTCTTGCTCCCACTCCTGCTCCATTTTGTTGGGCGAATAGGCTGCAGCAGGAAGAAAAGGCTGTAAAGGCCAACATCCAACCTGTAGGAGACGTTTCCTTCGTACAGAAACAGTTGAACACATACCCAGGAGCAACAGTCCTCAAGGATTTGGAGGTTAAACTTGGGCACTTCCCAGATCAGCCCAGGCTATACTACCACCAATTTGACAATGCCTCCATAAAAGCTCATGCTAGACAGACTGCTTCGCTCTGTTCAGACTTTACAAGTACACAGTCCAAGGTCTTGATCCCTGATGATGCAGGTCAGAAACGTAGCCTGAGCATACAGAGACAGTTCTCCAGCCCATGCACTCAGTCTTCCCATACGCAGAAGATGGGATGATAAGGGTAAGAGCTTTTCTGGCACTTAAAAAAAAAAAAACAACACACACACACCCACATTACAATGTCTACCAGTTTTGTTGCAGCTAAGAAGCTCATTTTGCTGTTTCAACTTCTGCTGTGTTATTCTCCATCAAAACTATTGCATAGGAAACTTTTTTAAATTAAAGGCCATATTTTTTCCAATAAGGCAATATTTAATTAATGAATATTAAAAAATATTTAATTAATAAGGCAATGATTTTTTCCAACAGGGAAATATCATCAAATAAGGAAACTGCTTTGGTCTTCACAAGAACCCTCTGAACTACAAAAAACTGGGTATAGAGAGCAAGAGGGCTGATGTCTAGTACATTATGCTTGGAGAAAAGTTATTTATTAAAACAGGGAAGATGCAAAAAGAGAACTCAAGCTACAGCACTTCAAGTTCTGTGAAGCATGAACATTTACACACACACACGCTTCTCAATAATACAGTACTACCTACAGATTTGTTTCTCCAATTATTAAGCAGCTTTTTGAAAGGAAGTTGTAACAACCCATGAAGCCTTCATTCTCAAAGCTGTTAATTTTTATACCAAGTCATTTTCGCTTTTCTTTTATTCTTTTATTTTCTTTTACCACAGTACCAAAAGCAACCATTACATAACTCTTCCAGGGCCAAAACTCCAGCTTACACCTGTAAGAGTGGCAAAACTCCCAGCTTCATCTGACAGTATTCAGTGTAGTCCAGGATCAATTGAAAACAAACAAACAAACTATCCACCCCCAAAAATACCACACACACACAACATACAAATACAGAAAAACACAGCTGAATTGTGATTAACACTACTACAAGCAAGGTTGGTTACTCTGTTATGCAATCTATTGTCTATTATGCAATCTATTTTCACACTTTATTTCTTCAAAGCTTCCACTATTAAACATCTAAAAGAAGCCCTAGCATGACCTACAGGCTGCTCTTGAACTAAGGAAGCCAGAGATTTATTTGGGATGAGGGATTTTGGAGCAGCCCGCCACAAAATCCAAGAAATTTAGGGTGAAGGAACCAACATAGCAGGGCCAGTCTAATTACCACCCATACACAGGTGTGTCACAGTATCTAGTGTTTCTCTCCTCCCCCTCTACTGCCATCCTATTTAAAGACGACCATCAACTAACTAACACCATTAAAGTAGTTTGCTCAAACTTTTCTGGGCAAACAAAATTTAAAAAAAAAAAAATTAAATGTGAGATGCCAAACAAAACAGAAGCCCAATAACAGACATAAACCCTTGACCAACACCACCTACTCCTGGCTGGAATAACCACTGCCTCTATTCCACCACAGCTGCCGGCAGTTTCTGAATACACAACGCAGACAGCTGCTTCAGTGACATTTGAGGCCCTGCAAAAAAAGTCCTTCTTAATTCCAATGGCTGAGATGTCCTTGTAAATCCAAAGAACATCTGCCTCACTGCTAGCTGAACAGATATCCAGTTTCATTGTGGTGCAAGGTAATGTGAGCTTGCAATCTGCTTTTGGCTTCACCTGTTTTTCTTCAGGAAATAATCACCATATTAACATTACAAATTGCCAAAACATTTGCATAAAACAACAATTAACTTTAAGAGAACACACACGCCAATGCTAAACTTGACAATTACATGGTTCCACTATGTTACAGTGGTAAGACTTGGATTGAGACATGAAAAAAGACACATATGATTAAAGACAAAGATCACAGGGCATTCTTAAGTAGTAGGACTAAATTCCAGATAGTACATTCAAATGCTGCCTACAGTGGTGAAGCACTTAATTGATTTTTATAATAATTTAAAATAATTTTCCATGCAATATTTGGAATGACAATTCTCCAGGTCCTCCAAGGCTAACTCTTCTTTACTCCTGTTTAGAAATTCCCCACAATACAGAAACCGAAGTTCTTTAATTTTTATAGAAAAAAACCCATAACACATTTTATTTAACTTAATTTTTAGATGGTAGAATAAAACCAGTATCTTCAAATGAAAAAATCCACAATGCTTTGAATGGTGTAATCAATAGAGAGCATTCAAATCCAAGATCAGTCCCAAAAAACGCACTGGTAACTATAATCTCATTGCAGTTTAGAGGTTGCCTTCTGGAACTGTGCCCACACATCTGATGATGTCCAAAAATGAAGAGGCTGCTTAACCCAGTAGAACTGCAGCAAACAGAAATCAGAGTCCTTACTCAAACCAATATAAAATAATTCAGGTTATCTTATTATTTCATGAGGACAGCTATTGAGATTATGAACAACCTTTTCTGCAGCCTAAGAAGGTGTTAAGTAGATGCTCTGAGTGAACTAATTAAGCAACAAGGCTCCACTTTACCAGATAACCAGGCAGAGATGCTGGCTAACTTTCACAATAACTAAAGGCTTTCTTCTTAAATACTTGACAACTTGAGCTCTTGAGACAGCAATCACAAGCAATATAATCGTCACAGTTCAGTTTAGGTAAGCAGCTAGTGACAGCAGTGTTTCAACACAGCAACTGCTATAATGACTTTTCAGACCTCATTCAAACAACTTTTCACTGGACGCGAAATCACAGCCACATGTTAGGCTGTGAGGCCTAACTCTGGCTGAAAAGGCACCCAGCTCTGTCTGAAAACAGAGAGGGGTCTCCAAATATTTTCAACAAAGTTCTTTTTCATGTGGTACCTTCCACCTTATCCACCACGCTGCAGTTACGTAATACCAACCAGTTGCAAGCTCATCAAGCTTCTCATGTCCTTCACGAATCAGCTTCCGTACAGCCATCAAATCAGAGACTATTAAGGTTTCAGTCACACAGTCCTGCTGTACTACCAATCTTTCTCCCAATTAGCTCAGGACATTATACATCTACACTCCTTTAGTATCCCCAAAACCTCATGAATTTTTCCATCTACACTAACACCGGTCTCCCCCCTGCCTAAGAAAGCTTTATCTACAACATTAAATACTTTCGCTGTTATCTAAGTGCCACTGCTATGGAGAGAAATCCAAGTGATATCCCACAATACGCCTGAAGAGAAAGTGAGCAACTCTCCTTCTAGAGAGATTTAGACCAATAAACGACAGATTAAAATCTGGAGGATGCCACTGAAACACTTAAGAACTTCAAAACCACAGGAGCAGGATCTGTTATCTGAGAAGTTGAGATCAGGCACTCCATCTGGGAACATCCTCCCTCAGCAAGGTTCATAATTCACAAATTCAAATCCAATCAAGCAGACAGGGAAGAAATTTTCTACAACAATTGATTACTATTAAGCCTCATTCTTGCTGAAACCGGCAGAATCCCATCAGCAAAATGTCCATTCTATGATTACTCAACTGATACCAGCTTTTAGAGGTCTCACTCAGCTGTTTTAAGCCCAGTTACGTTTAAATCTGGTTGGTTTCGGTTTTGTGGGGTTTTTTGTTGTCCTTTTTTTTTTTTTTTTTACTACGATCTTTAAGACTGTCCTACATTTTCTAATACAAAGAGGACTCAAATACAAATTCCCAAAACTCACGCAGTTTTATTGAATAAAGCTGTAACCTCTTAAAAAAAAATTCAAACCAAAAAATCCAACCACCAACCTCAGATTCTGACAAGCAGTTTTCCATTAATTCATTAATTGAGGTTAAATAGTGTATCCTTCAATCCTATTTACTAAGTTCTGTCAGATTAGTCCTTAAAAAAAAAAAAAGTCATAGAAGTAACATGAAATAAACTATTCCAAGTAAAACAGGTACAAATTGTTAAGCCGGCTTTGCCTCCTGTTCCATTCTCATCAGCCCTGCATCACTGAAGTGTTTCACCTTCTTATCAATTTGTCTGAATATCCGACCATCTGATATATGTTGATGACTGTTTTCCCCTATTCCACCCCTACTTGGCCTCACCTTTGGGTTTTTTTAAAGTGGTACCATTACTTTGCTACATGACCATTGTGAACTTTTTAAAGTAAAGATAATACTTGCTTCACTTGATGTGTAATGCAAAGATACTGAATTGCATGGCACATTTTCAGACTTAGAGTCAAAGGGCAAAAAGAACTACAGCTTTCTTTTTAAATACGCTTTTAAAAAAGAAAAATTTTTAAAATTAGGCAACTCACAATGAAGTCACTTAGTCTGAGGCTAAGATATAAACTTCAGAAAGGCCCACATTGTACACACAAAAGAATCCAGCTACTCTCCAGAAACACAGATCTGGTTTGTTTTTCTTTTTAATTATTATTTTGATAGGTTCACAAGTGGGGAAAAATTTCCATGTACAACTCAAGTTCACAGCAGAAAGCAGTATTTAGAAAAACAGTATCTCTCCCTTTAGAATTCAAAAAGCAAGATTTATTTTAAAAATCCAGCTGGTGCTTTCAAAAGGAGAATAAACTGTTTTCAGTGTCCCAATACAACTGCTGTTCAGCCCAAAGCAACAAGACCTAATCTTCCTGCAAACTGGGCTGTCCTTCTCGCATAAGAGGAGGAAGTCTCTTACATCACTACAAGCCACTACAGGTTCCACATAATCTACTGAGGTTTAGGCTAAGAATTTTGTTAATTTTTGCAAATATTTCACACTTACAAAAGTTCATGGACCACAGCTATAAACACCACTGCAAAATAGAGAATATTTGAACAATACTAGCCAATAGTAGCCCCCAACAAGGCACAGGAAAGCAAAACTGAACCAACTGCAGGTGTCTCACTAGTTTGCAAATTTAGTTCAGCTCCACTGTGGATATTCTCATCCTCCTCAGGCAGGAAACTGCAAAACTAAGGACCTGTCTAGTCCCGAATGAGAAGCATGCACTTGTTATAAGCAAATGGGGGGGCAAGAATGAAAACCACTGCTGCTTTTCTTTGTTATACTTGATCTCAGTCTTTCAAATGACTGAAGCTGATACCTCTGTGAACTATGGCAAAAAAAATAACCCAAAAACCAAGTCTAATAAATAGAGAGAAAATCCTTTCCTAGTTTCACAGTGTGACCTCAGCCAATAAGAAGCATTACCACCAGCTTCCATATGCTACTAACAAACTACCACTCAAAATGGGCCTGAAAAAACAAGGAACTATGACCTGCTTTTGTAAATAAAGATCAAGTGTTTCCCAATGTCCCAGCTTAACAACTCAATAAGATACTTTTGTGCTTAGTACAGTACCAACTGAGAGGCTTCTCTAAAGTATATCCTATAATCCTGAACAAAACATGTGAAACCAGGCAATCTGATTTCAATCTTCCGGGGAAACATAAGGTTTCTCAGATGAACATGGAATTTTGAAAAAAGAATGAACATGATTGAGTTCTGCAATTCAAAATTAAGAAGTTAATCCTAAAAACAAACTGGCCGTGAAAGCACACCTTCAGACTCTCAGTCCTAAGGTCTGCTCTGCCTAAGTGTCTTTCATGAAGATTTAAGTCAACTTGGTTCACTGTTTTGTGTTACAACACTCCACTTTCCAGACAGGTCTTCAGTTTTTCCTCTTCACAGATATAACGAATGAAAAGCACTCAAGACTCAATCATTTAACAAAGTTTTAACTATAATAAAAAGGAATGGATAAGTATATGCATTTATTCAGAACACAAAGAAGTTAGCCTTCTATCTTACCAATAACAGATCCAGTTATCTCATAACACTACCTTAACTCTCATGGTTTTTCTTTCACTGCCTGCTTCATCAGATAAAATCCTGTTTACGCTGCTTGGGCTTCATAACTTGAAATCCACTATAGCTGTCCCATCTGCAAAAACTGGTATGAAAGACTATTCATCCATTGTTGTAAACTACTTCCAGATCCTTTTTCAGATGAAGACACTGTTAAAGAATATACTACTTTTTAGGTTTGGGGAGGGTTGTAGAAGAGCTGTTCAACTAGTTTTATGTAACATAATTCACAGAGTTTTCTGCAATATCTAGCAAAATCTTCTCATCTTGCAGGAGAATGTGACAAAGAATAGTACAGACATGAAAATAATACCTATGGTTTTCAGAAATGGATAATCTCTAGATAGACCTACAATTCAGAGAAACTGTACTGATCTAGGACTATACTCAACTGCAGTCACAGATTAAGATATGAAATATTAAAGATATAATCCAACAAACAGCTAGCAAATCCATTCTAAAAGCATACAAAAATCATGTATTCCTTATGCAAGCAACTATTAATATATGCTGCCAATTAATTCGCATTCAACTTGAACAGCAAAACAACCAAGACACACACACACATTAAAAGTCCTGTTCTAGGGCTTTTTTCCTGAATCAGACCATGGGTGCACACATGAAGTAGGTGAATTGTGAAACTATCTTGCTGCTCATCTTAAAAACAAACAAAAAAATGCAAACAACAAAGAAAAACCCAAAGCTATTAGAAATTGTCATTTTCTACACTGTCAGCCAAAAAAATTCTGGACACCATGTATATGAAGTTCCCTGACGAGTCAAACACTGAAAACTTGACCTAATTCTGCCACTAGCCTGCTGTGACACTGGTTACCAAGCTTCCTACATAGTTTGACAAGATGAATGTGTTACCATTGCACTCTACTAAAGCAATTAAGGTTTATCCGCTATTGTGAACATACTGCAGGGAGATGACAACCTTCCCTGGTTCTGCAACCAAAAGAAATTTCAGAACTGCATTACCGTCATTATTGCATTTGTGAATTTGCCACAATGAGTCCTATTGCTAAGAGAAGAAACTTCAACCTGAAATTTAAGTTACAGTGGAGGCTCCGCTGAGCTCTGCTCCTCCATGGAACCCTGCCTGCTATTGCTCCCCCTGGGCTGAGGCTGGAAGATTATTCCCTTGCACAGAAGGCAGAAAAACAGGGAATCCAATTCTACCCAAGTTGCTATGTTAGTGCTAAAGCTACTTTACAAAGTGTTGCCTAAATTCTCTATTACACGTGCAGTGCTGGGTCACACAGATTTGTTAAGCAGAGGACTGCTCTTTGTATATGAAGGTACAGGCCTAGAAGCTGTTAATAGTCTGGTGGCACCATTTGGTGAAAATGCTGGAAGAGATAGCCCACAAAATACTTTAAGAACGATAACATCGTGTCCTCACACACAAATGGCCTTTTTTGCCACCCTAGTCCTCCAAAATACCACTACAAATAAAGAAAAACATAACTTAAGTGTTCATAGCGTTAACAGTGACATCACGTTTCATCATTTTTACTGTGTCCCACCTCCTCCTCCCTTTACTTCCCTCCGTTGTCAACACCTGACTTGTAAATTTCTTCATCATTTCAGGTTAAAATCTCATCTTTGCAGACAAGCTTACCTTGGGATACAAAGAAAATAATGGGACTTGTAATGTTTTCAGCTCAGAAGTGAAGAAACTTTGACAGACCTTCCAGAAATAAATATTTCATTCATACCCATAAGAAAGCTAGTAGCGAATACTAGTGGGAGCACTATTGCCAATATAAGAAAAAGGCTGAGAACCAAAGTTCAGTGGAAATTAAAGGGGTAAGATGCATGGACCACATATAAATGAAATCCAGCTTGAATACATGTAGGAAAAACACCCCTGTGGGAAAAGAGCCCAAAATACGAATATACTTGGTAAAAACTATTTCTTAAAGATTATGAATAATGACAGAAATTCAAATACAAGTATTAAATGCACCGTGCTATTATGGAAGCTGAATGATGTGCCTGACAGGTAAATGGGACGTTTAGCACTCTTCGGGGATGTAACAACAGTACAAGTTTCCTTTCATGCCCCTTAAAACAGTTCTCTGCCCTGGAGAAATAGTTTTCAACCATTCATAAAATGTTCAGTTTTTTTCATTTTACCACTGTCCTCCTACTATTAAAGGGGATCTTTTCACTTTACCTCCCTCTTCTCCTGGTCCAAAATATATTGTTCTTTCCTTCAAGGGGTACATGCTTTCTCTTAAAAGATCATCAGCCCATCAGAGCTGAGATGGGAATTACTTTGAAAATCATCATGACCTTCAATAAGACAACAATAAAGGAGAAGTAAATAGAACATCCAAGAATGAACTGTAGATGATTATCTAGTGATTTACAGGAGTATAATCAGACAGAAAAGCCAAAATCAAACAATTTGAAAGAGAAGTTACAATCTTTCTGAAGTGTTTGAACTCTACGACCGGATATTTACCTCAGGAAAAAAGAAACAAAACAAAACAAAAAACCAACACAAAAACTGGTCTTGTAATTATATTCAAGTATTTTACATTAAATTATTATAGAAACCATACAGAAATCATCTGAAAATTATATCTAAAATATCTTTGAGCTATTTTAACTGATTTTTTTCATCCTTTTTCACACAGTCTATTAAGTTGTATTAAGAATATACTCACCATCTTATACGATGGATTTTAAGCTACTCTTTTAAAGAGCCTCTTTTTATCTTGAAAAAACCCTAAGTGTGAAAACTATTCAAATTTTAGTGACATTGGACTATATGAGTCTCCACTTTCATCAGAGTATCATTAAATATTTATTGTCACACCAAGCAAATTTCCTTTTCTTTTCTGAAGACATAATTGGAAAATCAGCCCTAAGTTCTGGGTGAGCGGGCTTCCCCCTCTCCACTTCAAAAGTGGAAAATAATCATACCCATTGAAATATACAGCATGACCAAAAAAAAAAAATTCCAATGAGAGGTAAAGTACTTGTGCTAAAGCATTCTTGGCACACATACAAAAGAATCCAAAAATTAAGAACAAGAAACTAAAAGGGAAAGAACACATTTGACTGGAAGACTCAACTTTTGTAATTCTCTCTCATTTAGAAAAAGATTTCTGGATGCAAAGTACTAACTGATGAAGAGAACTGTTCCAGCAGCAGGTATAGTTCACTGCACGGTTCCAAAAAGCTTAAAATTCCTGGTGCCATGCCACTGCTGTCACATTGTAATACAAGAACCAGCCTTGCAACAACAACAACAAAATAAAAAAATCAAACCAACCAACCAAAAAAACCCCCCCACACTTAAGAGAGCAGAAAACCTTTGAAAACTATAAGTATTAAAAAGAGGTGTGACTACAGATAAATGAGTCATCTTGAAATCTTCTTCAGTTTTCTTAGGGTGGCATCATCTCACTGCTGGCCCCAGGTTTTGATTTTACTAGATTGAAATGATACCCATTAAAAAAAGCTTCAAAGCTAATTTGAGAAACAAGTCTGAAAAAAGAAAGTTCAAAATAGTTAATTCAAGTCTTCTTCCCAGATGCCTTTAACTGGAAAATCTGCATGCCTGCTTCTCTACTTAAATGCATTGGCTGGACTCCCATACAACTCTGCTGCAGTTAGCAAAAATAGGAAATCACACTTTCATTTTTCATCTCTTTCATGAAGGGCGCATTCAGAGAGACAAGAAAAAGGGAAATAAAAAGAAGGAAATCAGTTTCAACAATTCTGTAATGACTTGTTCCAAAACATGGGTTTAGACTACATTTGCTTGAGAATATAAATTACTTCTCTTGTGCATTAAAAGCTGTATTTACAGAGTTATGCTGCTTATAAACCCAACGATGAAATGATAAACAGTGCCTACTAGGCCTCATTTTACACTGACCTAGAGCTTTAAAAACCCTTTAAAAAAAAAGTCCAAAGAGAGCGCATTAAGAAGGACAGAATCTTAAGGTATGCTGAGAAATACTATGGTTTGTTCCTCAGCCTAGCCAGGTTTTTCAGCTGACGACTCCATACTGACTTTTGTCACAAGAGACCAGTATATAGTATACAATTATCCATGGGTCAAGCATATCCCTTGCAATTCTTCAGTGACTCAGGAATTACACTAAGAATGAATTCAGAGTTCAAATTTTGTATCAAGTTACAATCTGCGCATTCAGTAGAATCACTGTTACAACACAGCCTGCTATTTTGTTGTAAAAATTCTTCTAGGATGGAGACAGAAAGACAAGATAATCTTATAATACCATTAGCCTACTACACTTTACAGTACATAAACCAATTTTCTTCCTTTTATAACTTCAGTTGATATAAAAGCATAGCTATTAACAGAGCCCCTTCTTGCCAACAAAGATTTCTACTAGACTTAAGTGAAAGTCGCTAAGTGCTGAAAACTGAGCCAGTAAACTTTAAGGCTATGTACACCACCTGTCAAAAACAACTACTCTACCCCAGTAAGTCGCCTATAATATATATCCATTAATACAGGGTTACTGTCACCCCATCCAACAAGACACCAGCGCAATATTTGCAACTTTCCAACTGTGCAATGCTGAGGAAGCCAATCTGAATCTACAAAACTTGATAATGTCTGAATCAAATGAAGTCCGTCTTGTTGCTTTGTATTTTCCATGCCCAGTATCCAATTTCTGTCCCTCTATGGTTATGAAGAGCCTGTGTAAAGCAGGCCCACGTACCCTCTCTAATGCCTTTTCCTGGAAAAGGTTGTGATGCCTAGCTTTACTCATCTAGACAAAAATCATTAACCAATTAAATTTACACATGAAGCCATTAAATACGGAACACCTTCATTTTCCTCACATATTCAAATAAAATAATATTCATTTCTAACATTAAAACAGGAAAAGAGGAGTTTTCTTAGAAACATCAAAAACTGGGGTAAAAAAGGAAATAAAACAGTTGAAAAAGAAAAGTTGAATTGAGACTTGGCATAACAAGATTTCTGTCTCTATATCAGCTAAGTCTATCTAGAAGAAAAATGGCAAGAGAAAGAAATGGTTCTTATACAGGCAGTCTCTCTGTTCTTTAGAAAGCCCCACATTTTAAATTATATTTATGGACAGGAACCAAGCAGTAATTCCTCTAGAGGTTTTAAGAGTGGCTCTGACAAGATTTACACAATTTAGGCTCCCTTTGGCTATGACTTCAAATCTAAATAGAATATTTCAGAAATGTGACAATACAGCGCAGTACAAGCTGGCACCATAATAAAGACAACTACTTCCACTGGTTGAGCAGAAGAATCTTAGGCAATGAAAAAGCTTCAGGGAAGGCTTTTTGTTGGGTGGATGAGGGGGTGTTGCTTGATTGTTTTTTAAAAGAAATTTTAAGCAAGTCACTACCATAAGGATTCAAGACCAGATTTCCACTAATACACAATTTTCTAGTAGGAGTAGTTTAATGGAAGTCTTAAAATGGATCTGAAATTAAAGCCTCATTAAAAATTCTAGCCAAATCTAAAAGGCTATCTTATTGACTTGCCTTAAAAGAAAGTTTGCAGTTCAGAAATCTAAGCTTAAATACTAATAAAACAATTTGAGCAACTCTACCTCAACGTGCAGTTTTCTGTCTCCATGCTGCCACATTTCCTGTGTCCAGTTCTGAATGGCACATAGGGGTCCATTTTAATTCCCACATCCAACAACAAAAATACCATAACACAGAGCAGCAAGCCGGTATAAAATACAGATACTCATTTCTTGCAATACTTCCATGTCACCTGAGCAAACAGCCACAATGAAGACATTTTGTAGGCCTCAATGAAGTCAAACAGCAGGTGGTAAAGAACTTAATTATCCACACATGGAGAACTCATCCTTCTTCTGTATCACCAAAAGAAGTATCACCAAAACCTTCAAAAATCACTAATATGTCATCAGTATGACCAGTCACAGCAGGTCACATATATTAGAGATGAAAATTGCAGTACCTCAGATTAACCATGGAGGGTAATTACTAACCTCAGCTGATACAAAACATCTGTAAATTCCAAGATCCCATCTTAGCTTTAAAACCTTCCCCCGATTTGAGAAAGGTAACCAAGAAGTATCCCTATGTCGCATTTAGTGCAAATTTGCCATTTTAAAAAGAAAAAAAGACATACGGTTCATGAAGCTGTATGCAGATTTGCGGGGTTTGCATACTCTTAACCCAAAAGATATAACAGTAGACTAAACCAAGTCTCCAAGTTCCAAAAATACAGGTAAACATCTTGGAAATTTGAAGCTTACAAGATCTCACATGTTTTGACATAAGTTTATGCCACACCTTTCAAAAAGGTAAGGAAAACAAATCCCACTTTCTAATAGGCAGTATTTTCACTGGAATTTGGGAATCTATTCCCACAACACATGACAATACCCTACATTCCATCACAGTCTAAATATTTGGATTTTTTTTTTTAATTAAAAACTCAACTAATACAGCTTTGATCTACTCGGTTTTTTTCTTTCTGAGTATTTTCTCTTTGTTTTAAAGGATCTCTTCTTCATTCACATACACAACAGTATTTTAGAACCTTTCAACAAGAATGATTCAAATTAGCTACTAAATAGCTGGCCAACCCCATCACATGCAGGCAACAACCACTTTAATCACCTCATTACAGGAACTCTTTATTCACATAATTATAAATTCTGTGGCCATTTTACCTTAATTATTCATGTTATGGTCAACAAAACCCCCCCCCAACCCATCAATGAAGGGTTACTAGCAAAATTAAAAACTCCTGCAGGTTAAGCATTCCAGTTCTAATACCTAAGCAACTAAATACTACAAAAAGTGGACTTTTTCATTTAATGGTTTTAAAATTGATACAGTTCAAAGGACATACTACTTGAATGTGGGATATTGCCAACAGAGCAAAGGAATCTGCAACTAAAACAGAATCAACAGCTTCACAAAAAACAGTTTCCAAAGCACGCATTGATACTATACATACTGCATTTCAAAGGCCATCACAGTACTCATTCATACTCAATGTCATTCAGCTTCTGCCTGTGTGGAAGTTGAGGGCAGACAAGAAGAACACTAGAGTTACTGCTAAATGAACAGGTTATTGACCAGTATCACAGAATGGGTTGGGTTGGAAGGGACCTTAAAGACCATCTAGTTCCAACCCCCTTGCCATGGGCAGGGACACCTGCCACTAGACCAGGTTGCTCAAAGCAGGATCCAGCCTGGCCTCGAACACTTCCAGGGATGAGGTCTCCACAGCTTCCCTGGGCAACCTCTTCCACTGTCTCACCCCCCTCACAGTAAAGAATTTCTTCTTGAGATCTCATCTAAATCTACCCTCTTCCAGTTTGAAGCCATTACCCCTCGTCCTATCACTACATGCCCTTGTAAAAAGTCCCTCTCCAGATTTCTTGTAGGCCCCCTTCAGATACTGGCAGGCTGCTCTAAGGTCTCCCTGGAGCCTTCTCTTCTCCAGGCTGAACAATCTCAACTCTCTCAGCCTGTCCTCATAGCAGAGGTGTTCTAACCCTTTGATCATCTTCGTGGCCCTCCTCTGGACCCACTCCAACAGGTCCATGTCCTTCTTATGCTGGGGGGTCCAGAGCTGGACACAGTATTCCAGGTGGGGTCTCTCTTTCCAATCAGCAAGGTCCTTGTGTACCATTTCACAGTGAACCTGGGGTTATAGAGAAACAGAACTCTCTCACAGCCTCTGTCACTGCTTCTAATGATTTAATCTCACACTTGATTAGCTTATTTGAAGTCTGACATTAAGAATTGCCTAGTGACAGAGGAAACTGAAACATCTGGTCTAAAATCAACAGCCACAATTTCTCCCCAAACTTCTGCTTCTCGTTAGCTCACCATCTCTGAAAAGTCAAAGAAAATTATTGTACTAGTTATGCCTATAATGTTGGCAGGGCATGGATTCAAGAACATGTCTGGTATGCCCCATAATTCAAACTTTGCATATTCACGTGGCAGCAGAGTCAAGATTTTTCTCCCCCACCACGTTCTGTTCTGGAGCTTCCTCAAAATCTACACTTCAGCATATTTGTGAATCCCAACAGACTGAATCCAGGCAATTTGCTCAAAACAGAACAGACAGACACACAGAGGGGCTAAATCAACAGTTACCTCTGCCAACAGAAACCTTGCTCAGACTTTTTAAAGACTTCTGACTCAAGGTGTTGGTCTTCAAAACGAGACCCCCAGGAGAACAGAAGAACTTGAAATAGCAGTTTCACAGCAGTTAAAAACCTGAAATGCATTCAACCATTAATATCCTTAAAACCACTCATGATACAAAAAAAGCTACAAGCAATTTGGCATTATTCCACAATTAAATAATTTAAATTTCTTATCTCATTTGGAATATTATATTCCTACTGTGTTCAGTGAATGAGGTTTCTCAAAAGCAGTCACTGTCTTTTAAAGCTCTCAGACAGCTGAAGCTTTTCTTTCTAGTCATCTGTTTTGTAACTTTGATCTGGGGAAATAACACAATCATAACAGTAGTCTACAGACTACAAAAACATTATTTAATAACAGTCTCAGTCATCTGGCATGTGTTTTTGAAGAGCTTTTGGGGTATTTTTTAATAGTTTTTTTTAATAGCAGGAAAGTTGACATTATCAAGTACTTTATGTTTCACTCTCTTCTGTATAACAATTTTAATTTTCATTTGACATTTCCACCATAATTTCCAAATGTTGCACAGAACTGTGTTACAGAAAAGCTGAAATAGCAAATATCAGTATCTGGCATCAGAGACATACTGTTTAGATCACAGGCAGTCACATCTAGATTCCCATACACAATACTTAAGATACATTAGGCAACTACATATTTATTTAGCCAACAGAGGTTGAAAACAGAGACTAACTTTCAGTAAGCAACTCCATATACTAACTGACTTCAAAATTACAATGTGCTACACTGATTTAAAAACAAATAATATAATTTAAAATAATAATGATAGTTAAAAAAACCACAGTCTATGACAACGATCTAATATTACTGGTGTTTAAACCATACTAGAGACCCCTGAGTATGATCAGAAGAGTTTTGATGGTTCCTGGTCTCAGTAGCAAGCCGCATATATACTGTTGAAGACTCAAAAGTGTTTCAATTCTCTAACTCAGATGCACGATAGGCGCACATCAGAAAGTTAAAACCTAAATTAAATACAGTTTCTTCCAAGCCTTGTGAGAAGCCTCAGTGTCCCAAACTATTTTTCAGGACTCAACTACAAGATGAGTTAGAAATCCTCTGCTTCTGTTTCTCTTGACCTTAAATAGGGTTTTGTGAATAACAACACTGAAAGCAGCATCTGGTCCGTTCTTTCCAGCCCCAAGACTATCAGTGAGGTAGGTATGTGAAGTGACATCTAACCAAAGATAATAGGACAGTTTCACCACTTACCACTATGATAGATAAATATATCAGAATTTTTGAAGATTATAAGGAAGAAATCAAAGCTTCTTTAATCTGGAGTTACTCTTTTGAACTCTCCGCTAACAGAGGTGGAAAGAAACAGCCTTTTATACACAAGGGAATCCTTTCTTTAAAATGGAACTACACACATAAACTAACTGCGAGAAATTCATCACTTCTGAAAGAAAAATCTATGTAATTCACAATTCCTCACAAGACAGATGAGAACACTTCTCTGACCTAGTTCAGAAAAATTAAACAGACTTACTGTAATGGTTCCTATTTTGGAAGGCTACCAAAGACATGAGGGAAAACACTATTTTGGGACTGTATACAGTGAAACATTATTTTCATATTCACAGAAATTATACAAAATGAACCAAAGATCATTTATTTTATTTGGCCTCCCCGTAAGGCCCAGTGCTGCTAAATCCAATAAAACTACCTTTTAGATTTCCCTTCCATACAGAGGAGAAAAATAAAAAATAAAAAAATAAATATATAATCACTTCCATCTGTTCTCCTGAAACAGGTTGTCTTCCAGACATGCCCTCCCTTCCCGCTTCTGGAGACAGTCTTTGCTCATGAGGTACCAACTCTGCATATGCTGAAAGAAGAATATTACCCTTTTCTTCCAATTGTTGCTCTTAGACACATAATCTGAGTTTTGAATTAATTACTTTGATCAAATAAATTGATTAAGGTTTCCATTTGCTAGTTCCAAGACCAACCCTATACTAAACGATAAGACTCAATAAAATAAGTACCATATGAATTTTGATAACAATTCTACACGAAAAAAATATAAATATACACTATTTAAAGACAGCCTGAAGAGTTTGCACTCTTGGGCAAATTACTCACACAAATTAGGAGAAACTCCAGGTTCCTTACCTGACAAACAACGATTGCAGTTGTACAAACAAAACCATCCAGGGTGATGAAACTCACAGGGAAGAACCATACAAAACAGGCCAGTCTGTATTATCTTAGGGCAAAAATGAAGAACATCTTCCAGCTGCAGACTCCTAGGACAGCTAGCGTAGTCAGAGAATGCAAAAGATTCCTCCCACTTGCTCTGCTCAGTCTAGATCTGCTCAAATAGTTGTTTCCCTGTCCTTCAGCTTGGACAAAGTCTTATTCAAAGCTCACAGCCCCACATACTACGTTGACATGGAAAACTGAGAAAAATTTTTTTCAAAGTTACAGTTTTGGTTTTTAGAAAGTTCTCAGTCGATAAATGCAGGATTGTCAAATGCAAGGCAGATCAGCAGTTTGCCCTTGAAAGCAAAACTTGTGATGCAATTTAAGATAAGACAATACTTTGCACTATCTTGAAACAAAGGAGAAAACCCTAAATTCCTCTCTGGCCCAAACTTGGAACAAAGTGCGATTCATACCACTGTTGGACAAGTAATTTTGAAACATAGTGTTTTTTCTACTAGAATATAGCTTTCATTTTACTCAAATTATTTATTCCCTCACTTTAGCAGAGGATTAATTAGAGGAATAGAAGAAAGGGATATTTGGGATTTTTGGGGGACTTAATTAAAAACATCAAATATGTAATAGACAGTAAAAGCATTCATAATTAATGCCTATATTAGTGACTTGGTTGGAACTTATCACAAGTTAGGGCTACAGCACATTTTCATTACATTCAGAATTATTAGTTTTATGATCCACAAAAGGAAGACAAGGCGCGCAGCTCAGCTGAGTGCCACAGGGAGAGCGTGGGCAGGAGAATGAAGGACTGCTATTACACTGGGCCACACGTTCGGGCAGAAGTCTTTTCACTGCACCAGGTTTTGCTGGTTTATTATTAAATCTGAAAGAAATAGCCCTGGGATCAGCAATTCATTTCTATGTCCCACTGTATTATTTGATTTGTATATGTAGATTTCCAGGGGTGATTTCCCAGCTATTGTCAAGGCCATTAGACACCATCTTTCTTCACTGCAGTGTAGGTCTATCAGCATAGCAATATTCTTATGAATTCAGACAACCAAATCATGTGGAGAGCTGAGTCCTAACACTAGCTACATTATTTCTATTATCTCTTTACAAAGGAAAAATATCTTACTGCACCCTAGCTAAATCTGTAACTACTGGGACTGCTCTCCCTTTCTTTTTTAAATGTATCCATCCATTTTTCACCTGCAAAGTCCACAGATGTAATTATTCAACACCCTTTTAAAGCATTCTGAAGAAAACAAGCCCGCTTGCACATTGAGAGCTAGACTTAACGAATTAAAGTAGATCATCCTCTTGATATTCTGGTGTTATCTGAAAGTTTAGAGAATAGTCCCCCCCAAAACCAGATTGGGATACCTGATCTGTGCCTGGGAAACTGCTACCTGGGTAATTTTTTCATTTCCATCCAGTCTTTTTAGAATCTCCCTTTCATTCTAAAACAGATTGCCCACAGAAGAAGAAAAAGAAAGAAAAAAAAAAAAGAAAAAATAAAATCTCTGAAGGTAAAATTTACTAGGCTTCAAAATAACCTAGCAACTATAAAATTCTTGGCTAATACTTTTCCATTTTACAGTCCAGTGAACATTACAGAAAACATACACATACCTACATATATTTGCAGAATCCTTTACCACCTCTCCTCAATCCATCTCACAGCCCCCACAAATGAGGGGGTTCTTCACGCAACACATACTCTTCTCTTCTGTTCACCTATTCTACTGAAGAAAGAGGCTATGACTCTGGAAAAAATATAGGACCCCATCAGCACATACGTGCATCTTAAAGTGAAACTCATTAGCTTCACTGAAGCCATAGAAGTTACTTTGATATCATGCCAGTATAGCACAGAAAGTATATGGGCATAAAGGCATAGAGAAACACTAGGTAAACTATACTTTCCACTGATAAGGTATGTATAGCAGAGAGCTGGTAGCATCTTCTTGATCTGAGCTACTCAGCTCCACAGAAAGTTAAACACTGCTATATAAAATGGGACAGAAGGTCGGTGGGAGACGTACCCAAGCAAAGCCCTACCCCCTTGACACAAATCACTGCTCCACTCCCCAATATACCACCTCATTTACCTGAAGGAGGAAAGGCTGACACAGTTTGGGGTTTTTTTAGGATAACTGAACTTCCAGAATTTTCTTTGGTGCAAGGGAAACACTGCTGCTGTGATACAGCTAGAACCCAAGTGTCCTTTATCAGAAGGCAAAGTACAATAAGGACTACACAGTATTTCAAAAAATGAACAATTATTTTAACAACATATCCATCTGGTATTCAGCACGACCCAAAGCATTTAGATATTTTGCTTAGCTCAATACTTCAGATAGTTTACAGGGGAAAATATTCACGTTAAAAGGTACGCTTAGCAGCATAAATTTGAGAATTTCAGTTAACTGCCAGTACTAAGAAGGAGAAAGAGGCAGGATAACTATTTGGGTTAAAGCCATTAACTTTGCCAGTAAATTACAAGGGTGCACCTAGAAATAGGGCAAACCAAAAGTGCTTTAAAAAAAAAAAAAAAAAAAATCACTACTCTGCCCTCAGTCAATTACAAATAATAGATTTTTTTAAAAAACTGTAAGCAGCACTTGCCATCATCATTTCACAAGCCTCAGCAGAACAACAGAATCCCCTATTTCACAATGCCCTGAAAACTACAATGACTGTAGTTCAACTGCACAGCACCTTGAGGAACGCGTAAACAAAATAAAATTTAAAAAATTCATACTGGAGTGCAAAAATGCTCACAACGTGTAGCAAAGGTTAACATCCTTGACCTTAATCAGATTATTTTAAGCCGTTTATGAACCTGGAGCAAAGAAAAAACCCAGTATATTTCTGTTTAGAACATGTTTTGAAAAAAAACATAAAATAACGGCTGGTGTAGGAAAAGATATGTGCTAGTCTAGCATGCTTTTCAGCCACCCCCTCTAGATTACATGCTGGATCCCAGTTCTGTCACTCAGACAGAAAACAATAAATGGGGAACTCTGTGGCATTTCTCACATACCTAGAAAGAAGAATAGAAACAACTTTGTGCTATGCATTGTGTGCCATTGTGTGTTCTGCTGCAGACAGATGATTTACTTGCAATAATTTGGGATGTTTGAATGTGTGGTTTGTGATGCCTTCTCAAGTGTTTATCCCTGTTTGCCTCATATCATGTCCTTACTGGTACAGACAGGGATGCACTTGTATGCATACACACATAAATTCAAATACCTGACTCAAAAAAACAACACAATGACATGCCACATGTATTTTTTCAGGCAACCATTTAGCACATAAAGGGAAAGCAGTCTGCTGCATGCTTACAGAACCTCATGGACTAGCTGATCTAGGGAAAATAATCTCAAATCACTTAGAGCGAAGATAATGATTCTCTCTCTAATGTAATCAGCATGCTGCTTAGAGCACAAATTTACTGTGGTACTTGCAGCAGAACAGAAAAACCTCATCCAGAGTAGTATATACCCAAATCACCATTTCAATTTAAAACAAAGGTTTCTCAAAACAAAATGACCGAGTTCCAAGAAAAAAATCCAAATTACTTTTTTCTGATTTTTGGGACATTTAATGCCAATTTTTCCACTTCTAAAATCCAGTTACTATGAAGATTAAACTTATATTCATTTGTTTATATTAAGAAGTATGTGATCACAACATAAGACATGGCTTAATCAGATATCTAGAGTTTTTCCATGTTTTCAATCTCTACATCCTGCTGCTTTGCTTTTCCGTGCAATGGAGCAGAGGGGAACAGCAGACAGGGTAGATCTAGAGCAACTCTTCGGGGCTAGAAGTTACAACACAGCAAAACAGAGACTGTGAAAATCTATACAGTTAGTACTTCCTCGTAACTTGCTCGTGATACTAAGGATACTACAAATGATAATATAAAAGCTATCTTCATTCCCACCTCTGTCCTGCACAAAACACTTGTATTCCAAACCTTGAGACTATCAGCTCAAAAAGTGCTCAAAGAAAACAATTTAACAACCTCAGCTATCCCCATCAGCACCAGATTAATTCAAATTTTTTCTTTTCTCTTGTACAACTGCCCAAATTAGAGGCATGGGTAGAGTACAAATTTCAAAGAGAAGAGCTGGGGAAGTTGTCAAGAGAATAGGAACTAAAATGAGCGAGGCAGAGAGCTGATGTACTTTCCTGTCACTCCATGAAGACTTTACATATTACAGTTCCAACATCAGTGGCCTTTGCCTATTATGCCAGGGCCTCATGTGGCATAAACAGATGCAGATTTGCTGGTGTGATAACCTCAATAAGCTTTGTTCATCAAACCTAAATTGTTTCATAAATTGCTGTGGCAGGCTAAGCTGCAAAGTCATCATAACAAGCATAAACTAGGCTAAGCTGCAAAGTCATCATTGTGATAGACTTGTATTGTATATTCGTTAATCAAACCGGTATACAATATGCTAATCGCTGTAAACTAGTATAGCCCGAAGACTGTGTAACCGCAATGTCCCGCTAAGTACTGGCCTTAAATGACCTACCAGAAGGCCAGGAAAGACCCCCTAGCAACAGAGCACGAGACTGCAGAAGAAACCAGCAAAAGCCACGGACTATAAGAGGAGGACTCTGGAGGGGGTAAAGCGCGCGCCGTCAGTGGAGTGGGACTCCTGGGCCGCCCAGCGCTGTTTTGCTTGCTGCCGCTTGCTAAATAAATACTTCAAATTTTAATTGGCTCTGTCTCTCCTCAATTTGTGAGATCAACTTATTACACTGGCTGAAGTCAAACTGAACTAATTTAAAACCAGTTAAGGTTCAGCTGCCTTTTTGTCCCCTCACACTTTTTGAGCATTTAAGCCTTCTGGATGATGGTGCTTAAAATAACAAGACGAAGGGTATCTCTCTATTACTGCTAAGTCTACAAAATAATAAAAATAAAAAAACAAAACTAAACCCAAAATTAATAGAGCTGAAGATATTAGAAAAATTTTTAGAATCCATAGCAAAATAAATCAATCCATTTGTTAAGCAAGCAATTCTCACCTGGTATAGCAGCCGACCTTCAAGAAAAACCCCACCTGTCATATACAATGTATTTGCACCAAACCTGCTGTTCAATACACCAACTGTACAAAACACTGCTGGCAATCCAGGAGTCGACCTTTTGCTTTAATCTTTCACTATTATTTTTCTATATGGAATACACTGAATAGATGCAGTTTTCCATTCCAAATCTTTTTTTTCCTTCAAGTAAGGAGTTTTTCCTGTGTTCAGAAAGAGTATGTTTTGTTTATTGGGTTTTTCTCCCATCTTCATATTCTTTCATATCCATACATTTATAAACTGCATGCTAATGACTAAAGATTGTTTTATTCATTGGTAACACTTACATATAACAACCATCTATGGCCATGGCCAGATTAGAGTATGAATTTTTCTTCCTACAGAAGATTCCTGAATTGCTTTGTACATCAAATTAGACAACAAAACCAAAAATAAGTACAGTTGAAGAGACCTAAAGCTATGAAATGATTATTGAAAGCAGTTGCCAAATTTTTTATATTGCAAACAACTGCTGTTTCCGTCCTAGATGGATCAAAGACAAAATAGAGAAAGGGGCTTTTTAAAAAACAAAAGCAAAACAAAAACACCCCCATCTCAAACAGAAGGGGAAGTTGGGTAACAGACGTGCAGCAGCATTTCTTCATTCATTAAATTTGTAAACAACTCCTAGAATCGCTGGGGAGGACTGTTTTGGTTTTGTTTTTCCTGGAGTTTCTTCTGCAAGGTATAGCCCGCCGGTGGAAGTTGCAGCTTGTTACCTTCCTGGCCATTCAGCTACATACTATCTGCCAGGGTCCAGCACTGACAGCCCGCAGTCCTGCAGCCCCACAACTTCCTTTTTCTTGCTTTCTATTGATTTTGTGTTTAAATTCCCATCCACTGCACCAAAAGCATTCTTTAAACACGCCAGGTCCCAAAACAGATCAATTTATGACTCTGATTCGTGTTTTTGGGAGCGGTTGGAGGGGTTTTGTAAGCAATTTATTGTTTTGACCTGTATTTATGTGACAGCTGATTTGCATCATGATATTTCTAATGTTTAGCTGAAAAGAAAAAACTTATTTACTGTATTTCTTTCAAAGGGTACTGAAAGAAAACTGATCAAGCCAAGAAAACCCACGCTTCAACAGAGGCATAAGCCCTGGAGAGGAGGACAAGTTATCCCCTGCGTAATCTTTGACAAACAGGACAACACAGAGCCTTCATGTAATTAAGAGATGGCTATTCCATAAGCTTCCTACCTTCAGAGGAACAGCACAGGGCTCCAGAGCAAGGGCAAGGGTAGCTCCTCCAAAGACGTTCAGGAGGGCTGGTGTGGCAGATACCTCCCACCTGTCCTGCACACATTCAACCCTGCCCCACCCCAGGGAAACCTCAGGCAACTGGAGCACAACCCAACTCGAGGAATGACCTCAAAGCAACAATTTGCCTTTCTCCCGGACAGCAAAAGCCAAATGACACTCCTTCTGCCTGCTTGGCTTAGTATTGGTCCCAAAACACCTTTTGGATAACACTTCTCAAACTTTAAATTACGGGACGGATTGAATAAGATGGACAAGCCGGACACTACATACATTTTTGTGTTTGGGGAGCCAGGGGAGATGGGCGGGAGAAGAAAAAACCCGATACTTTCTCTCTGCAGTCTTTGCCTTCTGGTCATAAACAAAGCACAATTATAGCCCACTTCTGTGATTTTCACCCAGCCTCTACAGAAGCAGAACAAATTACCACAGAAACAAGCATAATATAATTGTATTTATTCTGCAGAAGATTTCAGCACTTTGAATTTTGTGGCTAATATTGTGCAGAACTTTAACACAATGCTGCAGTTTGTTTTGAAATAGCAATATCTTGAAATTTTTTAACAAGTTTCCTTTATTGAAAATTAAATTTAGAAGTCCACTACATTTGAGGTCCATAAGCTTTTCAGTTATTATTAAGTGGAGATTTAATTCCATACCCTGTATTTAAACTGAAGGAAACTCGAGTGATTGCTGTAAGTCAACACAAGTCACAGCAAGTTCTAGCAGTAAGGTCACTATCAACGCACACAGAATTACATGTGACAAATTTGCATTCTTTTAGCAGCAAGAAAAACTGCAGTAGTCTTGCAGCTGCAGCCCAATATATCTTCAATTCCAAATATTAAGAAATGCTTTACTTAGAGGTGAAAAATTGGTTGGCATTATAAGATAGGCTACTGATTTAGCCGGCTTACTGAAAAATAATTAGGCTCAAAAGGTTAAATGGGTCTTAAATTGGGAGCAGATTGTTAAAATTTGATTTAGGAGGCACAGTATTTCCTCATGATGAACGAGTAGGTATTGAATTCATTCAACCTCTTGAACAACTAGACTCTTCGGTAGATGGAAAAAGCAATTGCAGTTTGTTAACTGAACCATTTTAATGTTTTCCATCTTTGCAACATCCTTTCTAACATGCTTAAAATATTCCCTACATAATGTAAATAATAATTTACTTTAATAATGTGCCAAAGAATGAGTTCATTATATTAGTTACTAGTCTTTCTGTCTTGATTAATAGTTAAGGATAATTATTATAACATACAAAGTCACAAAATATGTCAGGTTTAATGGCTTCTTAAAAATTGCAATGTAATATTGATATGCCTCGTAACACTGAAATTGTGTATCATCTGAAACAGGGATCACATGAAAAATAAGAAAAAACACCAGTACAAAATGAAAACAGAAGATAACTGATCCAGAAAAGGATGTCGGGATGAAAATGGAGAAACCAGAAAAAAAAAAAAAAAAAAAAAAAAAAAAAAAAAAAAAAAAAAAAAAAAAAAAAAAAAAAAAAAAAAAAAAAAAAAAAAAAAAAAAAAAAAAAAAAAAACAAAAAAAGAAAACCACTA
>VFFE01007140.1:1470252-1525574 GCA_008921705.1 Burhinus oedicnemus | reverse complement strand
ATTTTTTTTTTTTTTTTTTTTTAAGTGCAACCTAAATGAATGCTACAATAAAGAATTACAGCAGTCATTGCTCTAAAGGTCCTACCATTGAATTCTGGACAGCAGGACCAAACTGGTGCAGAGAGCATGACCTATTCACCAACTCAACTGCAATTTCTGCAGTTTCTTAAGAACGAAAGGTCATTTGATTCTAACTGAGAAAAGTCAGTATGCAGAGGGCAATGCTATTACAAGAGACAGCAGGCTGCCCTGCTGCTGGTGAGGGAAAAGAACCATGGAGGATAAAGCACGTTCTGTACATTTTGAAAAAGCACCTTTTAAGACAGAATTCCACATATATTCAAATTCCAACTGAGCAAGAAAAGAATCCATAAAAAGGATTTAGATATTTTCTTTTATATTCATCACCTTTAAAGTTGCTGTTTCTATAGGTGCTGGTTCTTTATGGAACCTTATTGATCCTCTTACCCTACATTTCACATTAACCAACACTATTCCATCCATGTTCCCACCCACAAAACAATATGTTTTCTAAGATATCCAACAGTCATGATTGTTGGAGCATGACTTAACAATGTATTCATCTCCCATTTGGGAACCTCAGCCACCAAAGGAGCACTTTCTCATCAACTGCTTCTACTGTGACAGATACTGTCTCTGTACCATCCTATGAAAAGCATGGAAGAAGGATGAATATCAGTATTCAGTTCCTGGAAAACAAGCCTATACTGTTGTTTGGCTTTCAGTCAGTTGCAGCAGCAATTAGAAGTACACATAGTACAGCTGAGTCTATTAGTAACAAGGAAGAACAAAAAGAACGAGGCGATTTACAGACCTGAAAAGGCTCAGTCAAGTTACTACCTTCCTGAGGTCTGCAAGGCACGAAACAAGTCCTACTGCAGAACAGCACCGCATTCCTGCACTGTGCTATTCCTTAATTAACCCTCAACCGATATCTGTGTGGAAACCAGTATCTGAAATCTTACATTAGTATTGTTGTAACCATCACAATTATCCAGTTTTAAGGTAGCTGTCTTCTATGTTACATTTGTTCCTTCTCCTGAAGGATGATACTCGACCTTGCCATTGTTAGATTACAATGAAAGATCTTTTTTCAAACTAGTGAGATCACCAAGCAGGATTTTCAATGCTTTTATAAATAAGTTTTCCCTCAAAAGAAGGGGAAAAAAGCACAACAGAATTTACTGCTAATGTCATTAACAAGCCTAAAAACTTGTCCTGAGAATTTATAGATAGTCCTCTGAGATGTTCCTAATCTATCCAGCCAAAGATACCAGATTCCTAGCTTAAGACACACAAAAAAATGTCTTTTTAATGATTTCAATATTCATGTTCTTCTTGGCTTATCTTGACTAGCCATCTTTCTCATTTAGCCTTGATACATTCAATGTAATAAAGCACATTGAATTCTCTCTTCAGTATATATTTTTAATCTTTATAAATATATTCAGCACATACTTTATTTTCCATTTCCAGTGCTTTAGAATTTAGTCTTATCCTTGAAGAAATAGCCTCAATTCTGTTATTTTACCAGTTTTATGACATTTGAAAACAAGTGTTTTAATGATGTAGAAAACCATCTTTCATCCAGTTAGTTCATTCTATAATTTTAACATGTCTTGTACTATTTGGACATTTTTCCCACTGGAGAGAGTATTTAACATAATTAGTTTGCATACAACATGTGCACATCTCACTCATCTAAGAAATCAATGTAACACTTATACAGCAACGTTGAGTTTAAATTTGAATTATCGCATCTCAAATGTTTCATCTACTAAGGGCATAACCCTAAAAAGCCCACAGTACTCTCAGTGAAGTCAAAATAAATGACATAGGGGAATAGTTTGGAGAGCCTCATACTTTATCTGCCTCTCAGTTTATTGTAACCTCTATTACTGGTAGACAAATACAAAATAACACACCAAGTGTAAAGCTGATGTATTGCTGACAGCAAGTTATTAAGTAAAAATCAATCGATTTTCTTCAGTATAAAATTTTAACTAATAAAGCAAGGTGGAATGTACTACAAAACTTTCATCCTAAGTAAGACTACAAGCAAACATAACTGCACATTAATATACAACTCAACCACAAAAATCTACTCTCACAAAAAGTACAAAAAAGACAGGAGAGTCTGAAGCATGTGATACAGTCCATCTGTAACAACGTGAAGGAAGCACCACGCACTACTCCAAATAAAGTTCGTGGGCTATATTTGCTGAACTTGGTTATCATTCAGCTCTACAATTTGAAAGAATGACACTAACGTACACTATTCCTTTAAAAATTTTCAAAGAAAAAAAGATATCTAGACACTGACTGCAAGATAAAGATGCCTAAATTACACCTTTGCAGAGCTCTGCTTAAACACAAATGTTTGCTTAATGGAAAGTTAAACAGAACTAAATTTGGAAAATTCAAAGTTTTCTTAACCTATATTAACTTTCAATTAGAATATAATAATTATATCCTTTTGCATAATACAGCCTACCAAAACAGTCAGTATTATGGAATTCCAAAAATATACTCATTCTTTAAATAAGAACTAAAAAATGCTTATGTTTTGTGGGTTTAAGATAAGTTTTATGTGAAGTATATCAAAGGATACTTTTTGAAAGAAAAAAAGTTACTACAGTTGCTACAGAAGGATTTCTCTTCCCTACACCTATGGGCTTTTGAATCTCACTCCACCTACTCTCAGCATTTAAGGGTTTTACCAGTTACAGGGAACTTTCCAAATACTGTTCTCAGCCAGCTTTTATAGACGTCCTGACCAACAGATTACTAAAATTTTACATCGATTATTGAATTGGAGAGACATGCCATTGCCTTCCTTTGCTGAGAACCCAAAAGAGTTTAAGGAAGTTTAGTAAGGTGTCTGCTCTGGAGCATAAACTGTGGTCCTGTCATGGGGAACTCAAGATAATTATTAAATTTAGGATAAGAAAGTTAATTTACATGGCAAGCTAGTACTTGACAAGCCATATTCCATTTATAGTGCTGTAGGTCAAGCAGTCTCTAGTGTGAGTGAGGCTGGGGGGAAATGGCAATAAGGAAGGGGCAAACACTGTTCCCTTTTTTCACACCCTTTTCACTTGCTCTTCTCTTACCCCCTTCACCTGCACAAGAGATGATAGGATTAAACCCACAAAAAATCCACAAAAAAAAAAGTCACGCTTACTTACGAAATTAACATACTTGATTCTTACTTCAAAAGCAGCCAATATGTATTTTTACCCCTACCCTTCCATTTTTGTCATAACAGAGTAAAATTAGTAACATTAATTAGTGGTAATATTTTAAACAAAATTAATACATCGTATCCATCTTATTTGTTAAGTTTATCTATGTGTCTTGGAACAATCACAAACTGATATCCAGCAGCAGCGCATAGTTAAAGTACTAAAACATTGCAGAATGAACACTACTCTCCTTTGGATGAAATTAGAAATAGCAGTTTCTTATGATCAGCTCATTACTGTAAAGACAGCAGCATTCATACAGCATTTCTGCGCTAAAGACAACCAGGTCTGCAACCACTTATCTGATGCACAAAGCTCTTCTCAAAAATCCAGTAATTGCCATCACCAATTCCTTCTGTATAGTAACACCACTACCCTTTTCCCTGCCTGACTTCTTATTTAGACCTTTTTTTTCAAAAAAAAAAAAATTAAATGGAGGAATCCAGATGCAGAAGATATCACCACGACGGCAAATCACACAGAACTGTTGCGAGAGAAGTTGAAAGAAGAGTCTTGACCTTCCTGACAATTTCTAATGTGTGTTTGCATAGATGCACACAAATACACAGTGTAATGACCATCACGCCGCTCAGTTGAGAAGGTTGGAAAATGTTAGAAAGCAGTTTACTTTAATCTCCTTCTAGAAGTACAAGTGTGTTAGGCTACACTTCAGCAGAGCTAATCGGAATTAAGGCTCGGTTACAATCTGCTGATCTGGAGAAAGCAAAACACCTCATGCAGACCGTCTGGCAAGTTCCAGCTAGAGCCCATGGCTTCCATGGGTCTTGAAAGATGGCCTGGCCTAAGGCCAGCAACATCCACGGCCTTCAGATCTCACAATCTAAAAAACACGTAGTACTGTGGAAAGACCTGCCCAGGTAAATAACCAAACAAATAAACCCAAAAACACACACACATACCACAAACACAACCTACACACACACCCCTGAATCTTTCAAGAAAATATAAATTAAAAAAAAAAAAATCTATCCAATTTTTTCCTTCTGTTACCAGTTAATTGAGAATTCTGTGTTTCCTCCAGTTTTACTGAACATCTCACTCTAAAATTCTACACATTCCCCATTTGTACACGTTTGCTTACTTACTGGACCAGAAAACGTTCCTATTTCAGGATGGGAGGGAAGAAGGAAGAAAAAAAAAAAAGCTTTGTCTCTCTAATTTCAGTCTTTTTTTTATTATTATTTGAAATGGAAAAGGTCATTCACAACACAGAGTGTTGGTGATATATTAATGCAAGGGAATGAATCAAAATGGGAACACCTGACTGAACATTTCTAAAGTTTAATTTATTTTAAACCACTGCCAAAAAGTAACATTTTTTCCCTTGACGTTATTCTCCAATTCATACTTAAGTATGTCTTTTATAATTCTGAAAGGCATAACAGCCAGCAATATATCAACATGAAAGCTGCAGTTTCAGATATTCCATTTCCCTATTTTACAAGCCACAACAATATTACTTAATAGGCAAGAGCTGGCTTCCTTCAACAGTCTTCTATTCATTTTGGATGGGAAAATATATATTCCTGCACAAGTAGAACATTTGAATATTTACAGTTTTGGAACTCCTGCATGACTGGAAAGAAAGGACAAGCAGCCAGCAACATTTTAGAACAATACTTCAAGGAGATATTTCACCCTGTTTCATATTTCACTGGCTGTTCTAAGGAGACAAAAAAATAACCTGCTTTTTTGAAAAACAATAAATATTTAGGAGATTCCCCTTGGGGGAAACTTTAACCAATAAACAAAGATCACATACAAGACTCGATATCAGGGCTTTTTTTTTTTTTTAGCTGCACAGCTCTAGAAGTAACTTCCAACTTTAACAGAATACGCTTCTATCTTTAAATAGGCAAAGTTTTTATATATTTTAAAAGTGAATGTCGATATTTTAGCTTTCCCATAGAAATGGGAAGAGGTCTAGAGAGACAAATTTAGAGCTCTGAAGCTGTCATCAGCAAAATTCCATCATTCCACCAAAAGGGTAATTTGACATTGTTGGCAGTTTTCAGCATATATCTTCAGGACTGTCCTAGAAGACAGCAGTGACACTTCAGGTAGCGTCTAGCAGCAGGAAAAAACCCTATAACCTTCTTTCAGGGACAGGAACTCCTTGCTGACAAGAATCAAGAAGGGCACAGGCAGGAATAATGACCTTAAAGGGGTGAAATGCAGAATTCGGTGCAAAACTGCCTTGTCTTTAGTGGCCTCTTCCATGAGACAGGGAGACAATTAGAAATCAAGTAGCTAATTATAGTTCCACCTCATCCTCAATTTATCTACTTTGTATAAATTAAAACATGTACTCAAAACCTCTTTTGAAAAAGAATGAGAAGAATATTCCTTCATTCCACAGAAACACACATGTAGAATACCGTAGAATGGGGCTGAAAACACTCAAATTAGCTTGCATGTATGCAAAGAAGATTTGGATTCCCTGTTATTTAAGTCACAGCTAAAGAAACCACTCTGAAGAATATTCCCAAATTCTTTCAAGTTTTGGAGGATGACAAAATTGTTAGCATTAGCAGGTCAGATACATAACCAACTTATTTCCAGCACCAAGCAGCAAGAAACTGAAAATATTTCTCTCCAAATAGCAGTTGCAACGAGTTTTCAAATGCAAAAATAGTGATGTAGAGGCTAAAAGTATAGATGGTTCACAGATTTAGACAAAAGATACTTGCATTTGGTATAGATTGGGGATGTGGGGGAGCACAGACACTGAAAAAAAAAAAAATCAGAGTGTCCATGAATAAAATAAAATCAAAAAATAAAAGACAAATAACACATTTCCATCCATGTCATTCTTGGTCTTATGCTGCTTTAAGTGTAAGAGGTCTTCATGTTCATTCAACCTGGCTGAACACCAAAATAACGTACCACTGAATAAACAAGGACACGTTATTGAATAAGGTGTGAAAATTCATCCTAGCTTTTGGCTAGCAATTTTATCAGGGGCAGGAGAGGGGCAGGCACAGGGGAATGTGGTCAATTCTTCCACAAGGTAGACACACCTGTTCTTCCCAACAGAGAAATTCAGAACATTTCAGGTGTGAACTTACTTAAGAGACTACCATGTGGCCCCATGTCACGGAAAAGTAATCAGACTAAAACTATCAATAAGGAACAAAAACCAATATGCTATTGGACCAAAATGGGAACAGGTGCAATTAAAATGCAGCTCTACAAGATAAACACCCAGTCTGGGTGCTCACTGCCATATCTGGAAAGCTTCACTCAACTTCATGGATCAAATGCAGCCAGACCATATAAAACATGAGTTGTGGAAAACAAGCACCGCACATCTTTTAGAATTACTACACACAATCTTTCTAAAGCTTAACATTATATCAATGTATATAATAGTCTAGAGCAAGCAAACGGGTTGGTAGCTACCCTGTATCATCAGGTCAAGGGAAATTTGTTCAGGCTTTTGTTTCTGTCTTTGAGAAGTACACATTCGAATCCAAATTCAGATCAAGATTTTAGATGTTTCCTTGTGCCATTTCTGGCACTGTTGGCTAATCAATAGTTTTTATTGAAGTTTTTAGAATACCTAAACCAGTCATGCATTCATTTTATAAGTATGCACAAATAATGTCTCAGTGCTTTTTTCCCCCCAATTTTTCTCTATGAGGACTGAAAATCTTTATTATTCTATTCTAGAAAATAAACTATTAGTTCTGTTAATGGTAGTATATTTATCTGAACAGTTTGCCAAAAAAAAAAAAACCTCAATGGATGAATATAATTTTTTTTTTAAAACAATGGAAGAGTAGTAGCTCAACTTTAATCTTAAGTAAAATTAATTACAGTGAAGCAGTTTACGAGTGTGCAAAGTATGAATGAGCGTCAGGCTGAAACTGAAAAGGAAAGTCTGTTGTATCAGGAAACAGCAGTATGAATTGTGTTGCCCAGACTGGATCAAAGACTACCAGGTAAATCCATGAGCTCTGGCTGCAGCCGTGGGACTCTAGGCCATGAAGGGAATCTGCCTAAGCAAGACAGCTAGCAAATTAGAGAACAAGCATGCACGAGGATTTTGCTCCACCATTTGTCCCCATGAACATTAAAATAAAAAAATAAAATAAAATTTAGAAAAACATTAAAAAAACCCCAACACCCATCCCACACACACAAAGCCCTGTATCTCTGCAAATTCCCAGAGGCAGAAGCCTGCCCTAGATGTTTTTCTCTTCTCCTCCAGCTTCAGAGTTTCCAGAAGCAGTGGAAAGCTATACTGACATAACTCGCATCAGAGCAGAGCGCGTAGAGGACCGGGTCTTCACACGTTCCATAACACGACGGATAAGAAATTCTGAACTTCCTTCCAGATCTTGCTTTTCTGAGTCTGTGACACGATTTAGTTATGTCTTGTCATTTCAAGATCATCAATTTTAAAATCAGTAGGATTTTGCCAATCAAAATCCAACATCCACTATTTTTGGCTGGGGCGGGGGAGGAATAGGTGGAACAAAAACAAAAAAACCCCAGAACAACAACAAAAAATGAAACCAAAAATCAAGCAAAAGCTTTACACTTTATTAGGAAGATAAGGGGAGAAAGTGTATTTTCTTCCTGGTTTAAAATCTGTCAGATAAAACTTAGCGTATTTATTTGTATTGCCTTTCCTAAGAATATTCCTTCTTTCTCTGCAGAGACTAGTTAAATGAAAATCTTTTTTTTTTTCTCCCCAGAACCAAACAACATGTCAAATAAAAGCAAAATAAATTAAAAGAATTACTTCTCTCCCGGCCACAGACTGCATGTTTTCTAGCAGAGGCTATCAAGCTTCCTTACAAAGGTCAAACTTCAGTGGTATTTAAACCCTCTTATTATTATTAATAGCCTATGACTTAGCCCATGGTGCCTTTTCTATAACGTAACAGCCTTTCACAGCATTAACTCACAGTGCCACACAGGACACATCTATCCAGCAGTCCAGGTGGAGGGCTCAGCTGGCTTTCCACTAAGCCCACAAGCTTGCCCAGGACCTTGGGTGAACACCTGGTAGCTGAAGACCAGGCTGCTACAGCTATGCTGCCACCACATCAAGCCAGTCAGCTACGCTTACGTTCACAAAAGCCAAGCACATACCTTTGAATTGCAGCACAGACAGAATGCCACAGTTTTTCAGGCTTTTGTTGACAAAGAAATAATTCCCACCTGCCATTCTCCCCAGTCTAGATTATTTAGCATTTCAAATAATTCTTTTAAAGTGTTTAGTGTTAACACATATAAAAACATACTGTTTTTCCTTCAATTCACATATTTTTTAATAGCCTAGAAAATCACCCAAGCCTTAATAGTGACTGTTCAAGTGTTAATTATTTTTTCACCACAGGAATTCTGTTTGTGTCACAGTTTCTCAGCACAGTTCTCAACCCTAAAATTACTTCAAAACATTAATACTATAACTTATAGAATGGAGTTGGTTAAATTTTTTTTTTCCACATGGAAGTTAACTGAAACTCTGAGAAAGAAGTGCAGCACAGCCTGTTCCAACCAGCACCAGAAAAAGTCTCAGGTCCTGCCTTTTTAGCACAATCATACCATGATCACTGGTGACCACAAAACGAAAGATTCCAAGACAAAACAAAGCAAGCACCAATAGCTTAGAACCATTTTAAAAATGTAAGACAGGTCTTTAAAGTGTTCAAGTGAGATTTGCAGGATCAATTAGAAGACTTTACCTCCACATATGTCCACATCATGGATCATAAAAGAACAACTGGTAGGAAAAAAACCAACTAACCAACCAAACAAAAAACACCACACAACTTGGGAAACACAGAAATACTTCCCATGAGCCTGACAAAAGCTGCCATGTTCATTAAAGAGAAATGCAGAGGAAGTCACAAATATTCTAAAAAAATAACTTGGCTCGTGGTAGCTGCCATGTGTCCAGCATTCCAGACATAAGTCCTAAGTCCTTAAAGTCTGCATAAGATTTCCCAAAAGAAGAAAAGAAAACAACAGAGGCAATACATGTAAGAAGAGGAAGGACACATCCAGGAAAACCTATACCACCCTAATGCTTCTTCCTCCCCATTTTATTCTCTCTCTTCAGCCATTTTCACTTTGAAAAAAAAAATAAAAATTATATTTCCTTACTGCTGCATATATCTCAAAGAATTAATCAGCTTGTTAATAAACTTCGGAATTGCTTGAGATGGCCATACATGGCTATTAAAATAATGTTGAGCAGAGTGGAATCTATCAAAGCTTTGGTAAAACCCAGATCAAGTAACACTGGTTACTTACCAGACCATTGATAAAAAAAGTCATGCTTCTCAAAGATGGAAAAATGTCATCAGTAAAAACTGATCATACACTGTATTTATTTCTCTAAAATCCATTCTAAAATGCCAAACATGTTGGCCTCTTACTGAATCCCATTATGCCCTTGGACTATGTTGACATTAATCCTCAAAATGTCCCATTAGAGCTTAAGTCTGTTTATTTAACCTTCCTATGTATCTAGAAGACATCCATAAAATCAAAGACTGTCAGCTAAAAGCAGTTCCACCTACTGATTCTGAAATGTGGGTGTGTTCTTGGCTATTGTAGGAGAAGGGGGGAAATTTTACTTTTTTTTTTTTTAAAAAGGAACAAATGATTTGGGTTTTTTTATTCCTTTCACCTCAAATTTGAAGCACATCAACAAGCCACCATCATCAAAAGGAATCCTGCAAAAAAGGAGACTGAGTGAACAGCTGCAGATTCTTCGTAATCACTAGTAAATCTGCTCAACAAAGCAGTAGTGTTGCATCCCATAATCCCTACTCCAATGAAATCAAAGCACCCGATGCTGGTAGGACACAGAAGCTTGTCGCTCAGGTACCATGCTGCGGTAGTATCTGCAATGCACTTAACAGAAATAGAATTAATTGTCATCCTCTAAAGAGTTGATCCATTAGCATTAGCGTGTTAGGCTGTGATAAAAAGGAGACATCATTGGCAACGCTGAGGCTTATCGTCTCTCATGGGAATACTTCAGAACGTTCTTATATTAGGAAAGCTTTTATACCCTTCTGAAACTGTACGTAGATATCCATTTTTGTTTCACGAGTTTTTGTGTTCCACATCTGTTCCATTCTTCATAAATATTGCTCTAAAGGAAAGGCCAATGGCAAAAGTCTAGCGATACATTCAACGTCAGGCAGACTTTTCAAATCACTAAGACGAGCCAAAGTCTAAGAACTCGAGTGAGCCAAGAACAAACTAAAGGCCAGATGCATGTGATTAAAACACACCACACAAAACAAAAATACGCCACCAAAAAACCCACCAAGGTGTTGGCTGGAATTTTTATTGAGAGTTAAGAAAAAAATAAAAAAATAATTAAAAAAACAAAACAAAAAACCAACCACACAACCAAAACTCTCCCAAACGTAGCAATTATTTTTAATGTATCAGGTCTGGAATTGTTCTTCTGTTTCTACAAAAGAAAACTGAGTATGAATGACTTCAGCTACAGATTGTTTTCCCCACTTTTCACTTCTTCTGAACTTCTATTAGCTACAATAAAGCTCTAAGCATCACCAAGTGCAAGGCTTTGATTAATCTAGGTAGCATTTTCAGTTTTTTTAAAAAAAAAAAAAAAGTGTCTAACACCCTAAAAAACTAAAGTTACATTAATATCCTGGCCAATCCTTGCCTGTAATCAGTATTACCAGTCTTCTACAAGCAGATACATAAAAGAAGCTTTCAAGTCTTTCTATTGAAGAACTCCTCTGTAGTGGACAAATGGGTAGAAATTATAGTACAGAATAAGAGAAGGTTATAAAAATAAAATAATAGTAGGAAGGTAAAGAGTTAACAGGTTTTGTAGCAGTCACATGTCTCAAACCTGTTAGAGTTATCGGAAGCATTAGTGTAGGATACATTAACTTTTTTTAAAAAAAGTTTTACAAGGTCCTTCATCAATTGCTTGGAAAAATTACACTGCAAAGTCATAAAGGGCAGATGTCTTGCATTAACAGATGCCCAGGAACAAGGGCGTGTATAGAGTGAGCTGGTAACATTTGCTAATGCCAATAAAAGAGACTCAAACCTAAAACTGATGGCAAAGCTGTAGGCTCTCAGCATCCTCACCAACCAAGTAATAAAATACTAAATAAAATTCAGTGCTGATAAGTGTGAACTGCGCACATTTGGAAAAACACATAACCACTTTTATAACATCGGACTTAAAATTAGCTATTATCACTCAACAAAGAAGTTCTGGTGGCACTGTGGAGAATTCAGCTCAGTTCTCAAGGCTGGTCAGAAAAAGAAAGGGAATAGTAAATAGTAGTGCTTAGTGAAGATGCTGAAGGATAAGGCACCATTTTGTCCTTAACGGTCACTAGTAGCTGCTGACAAACCAAATATGAGGCTAGAATAGCACTACAGACTTTCTTATAAATTAGAGACACTCGACTTATTCAGGAAAAAAGAAAATCTCATTAAATCTCAGACTGAGAGACAGATATGGAACCTAGCATTTTTCTTCTTGGCACAGCCAGGAGCCTGCGGAAGCATGGCTACTCTTCACTGCTATCTAGCTGACCTTCTCTTTCCCTCCCCTTCCCACCACCATTCCAAAACACCTTCTGGTCCCAGTGTGACCAGGACCTTGTCTTCACCATGCTTATCCCCTTGCTGATACCAAGATGACACATAGAAGTCCCCCCTCATCCCTACTGCAAGTCACGGCAGCTAGGTTATACAGTTAAGCCCTCAAGAGGAGGAAAACAGCCCCTCCCTGAAGCACTTTTCAGCAGCCATAGCACATCCTCCTAAGTCAACCCTGCTCAGAAGGGCAGAAAAGAAAGGATGTGGGCAGAACAAAGCAACCCTTTATGCTTCATTTCCTAACAGGGCAGAGAGAACAGCATAGATCAGGCTGTTCTCAAACTTGAGATCCACTGCACTAGCAAACACTAAGAAAAATTAAAAAAGAAAAAAAATGCCGGTTAGGATCACCTGGTATGCAATTTAGAGAGCTGCATTCTGATATATGTATATATATGCACATCTCCTCTCCTCCCTTCTGCTAAATACAGCCTTCATGGATGAGTATATGGTGGGGCAAGCACAGACTAGATAGAAGATCATCTTTAATGGAACAAGGGGCTCTGCCCACGAATTCCTTGGGCTGGCTGGCATCAATCACTTTGCAGCTGCAAGATGACTAGCTGTATATATACTCCTCTGGTTTTCCTTCTTCTTTCATCATCCTGCTCATAAAAGCCTAAACCAAGGTTAATCAGCAGCCCCTGGCTTCAAAATCCTGCTTTAGGCCAACAATAAAAGCAAGTTTTGCCCTCAGTGAATTACTTCAGTGGAGTGTTTTTTCTTCGGATTAGTTAATATTAGCATAAGATGTTCATTTGGCTAGTAACACAAAACTATTATCTGAAGAGATTGCTGCTGCCATCTACTGACAACTTACATGATAAACAAAATACAAAGCAACTTAAACAGAGGTTATATTCTAAAATGAGACAAACTGATTCAATAGAAAAGCCCAGCATGCACAAACTGGCAGCCAGGCTACATTACCTATCCAACAGGACAATGCAGCATGAATAGTACTTCATATCAGGCACAGACCCCTTTCACCAAAGAAATCCTTTAGCAACAGTACCCTAACAAACTGGTTTACTGTCTTGTACAAAACAAAAGTGATGCAATCCATTGTTTTTGGGGTCTGTTTTTTTGTTTGTTATGTTTTTGAAATAAAAGGTGAGTGGTTCCTTTGACTACTAGTCACTCAGCACTAAAGAAATGTAGGTATACTATTTCAAAGATCAGCTTTTAAACTTTCTTTCACAACATTTTCTCTTAGGAGTAATATCCCAGTTCAGATTAACATAATCAAAAGTGCCAGTTCTGTGCTTGGTTTGATACAAAGCACATTTCTGTTCCTAAGGTGCTCTTCACTGGAACACGTGGTGAAGTCAGACAGTTTCATAGGCCAAGCAGCTCTTCCAGCTACAGTCGATACCAACTTCAAAACACAAACCAGGACATTTCCATGATTACCTTCAGTACAGATTCACAGATTGCAGCAGGAGTTGTCTCAGTGTAGCATGTTAATCCGTTGGTATTATTAGTCTTCCTCCATCCCTAGGTTTCTTTCACATGTTAAGAGCTAATATTCAATAAGGTAACTGCCAAGTATTTTGGTTGCAGTTTACTCAGCTAGAGACTGCTACATGTTGTCCACTCGGCACTTGCGCACACGGTTTCAAAGCCTTTCTTTTTTCCCATATAGCTATCAGATCTTCTCTCACCAAAACCAGACAGCTGTAGGAGTCCTCTCTAAAAGCCATAGCTTGCATTGCAAAAATTCTCAGCCAGGTCTCCCAAAATAGCTATGGAAACTAACAGAATCCTGATCCTGCAGACTTACCTCAAATAGTGAAGGGCATACTCGGCCCCAGGACTCTCTCTGCAGCCACGCATGAAGCTGCCCAGCAAAAACATCTGCCAGACCCCGCACTCTTTGAGAACCACCACGGAGTTCACTGCAACACCAAATACAGCAAAAGCCAATGAACCAAGACAGAACAGCATGGGGATGCTCTATAACCTTTGTTAATTACAGATATCTACCCAATTATCTATTCTAAATAAGGCTGGTGCTTGATTACTGCCAATTATGCAATTGTAACATATACGATTCCATTTGTTATGCAACTGTAACATACCAATTGCTGCAGGAATAGTGGAGAACAGCAAAAACTATTAAAAAAAAAGTAACTAATTCCATTAGGTAACACAAATTCAATTATTTGCTCAGATTAAATGTTTATATATGTCACCAGAGCATATAAAAATGCAGATCAAGGACCACAGGACCCTATGATGTTATCCACTGTACAGATATAGAACACAGATGTTAAAGCACAAGAAAGCCAGAGAATTTATACACCACAGACATGTAAGCCCATGTCAGCTTACATAAGAACCCATGAACATTAAAAAAAGGCATTATCATTGTGAATTTCTTGTAAGCATCATAGCAAAGAAGATTTGTAAAGGCAGAACTTAAAGGCAGATAATGAGATTACACTTTGTACTAAGTGTCTTGTTTTAGTACTTCCCTGTTGGTTTCACAGATCTACGAAAGCAGGCAGTGTGTGCTGGACACAACTCAGAATCAGAACAACTTTAAACAAAGAACAGGTGGGGTACTGGAGGCTCGGAAACATCTTCACAGTGAAAATAAAGAGCTTACAAAAGGAAGGATGCAACAGTCAGATGCAAAAGAAAGAGTAACAATCAAAAAAAAGCCTAGGAAAATTATTTTTGCAAGAGGTCTAATTGATATAAGCAAACCTCATCTTTCCCAAGATCAGGAGAAAGACATTTCAGTAAATGAAAATGCAAAATAAGATTACCCCAGTCCAGAGCTTTAGGTGAGACAGAGAGAGAAAATGTGGTCTATCTTAAAAAGAAGCTACAAAACACAAACATAGACAGAACACAAGTACTTAGAAACACATTCCTGCTAAAAGCAATGCTAAAAACGGTATGAGTAGCAGGAAGAGAAGTGATATTTGCTTCAGCCATCAGAAGCAATGGGAACTTGACAGGAAAGATTAAGCAGCTGTTTGATTCCTGCTGAAATTGAATTAATGGCTAAATGCACAGGAAGAGGTCTCTGAAAGGCAAGATGACAGTGTAGTTTGGACAAACAGGTATTGAGGCAGACCTAGATGCAATTTAGTACTGAAAAATATGCAGTTTTAAGTTACATTTTTCTCACATACGCTTCAACTCTAGGTACAGCACATCGTGAATCCCTCAAAAGAACAAAGTCAAACGACCAGGAGAAAATGGAGTCACAGCCAGAGGGTGAGCTAGCGTTGGAAGTGGCAGACAGTTGCATGAACAAGAGAGACGTTTCTTAGCTCTCGTTTGGAAGAGGTTACTCAAACGAGATTAGTAAAACACTGTTCTGTAGAGTGCAAGGGACAGCAACACGACCTGGGAGGCTACTGGGATGGAAATGTAACGGGTGACACTGTAAACAAAGTAGTAATAGACTTCAGATATCAAAGAGAGCAATGGGTACAGCTGGGGAAGCAGGCAGGTCAAAGACAGGTAGGCACAAAAAAGGAAGTATTAAAGCATGTTTATGCTATGAAAAAGCTAAAGGAAAGGAAGATATTTTGGAACAAGTTAAGTGAGAGATGAAAGCAGACCCAGAAGAAAACCAGGAGACAGAATGGAATCATCAAAGCAAGCACAGGTTATGAGAAAGGTTTATCTCTGGCAGCAGTGGAAGGGAAAGGAAGGCTTCACTATCCGGAGAGCAAGTAACATCTGGAGGCAGGAAGGAGAAGCAGCAAGACACATGAGGGAATCAAAGATGGCAAAAAGGCAGTAGGGCTTGCCAGTATCCTGCTGAGCTGGAAAAAGAGAGATATAAAGCCTTTCAGTTCATAGTAAAAATAGGAGCAAATGATTATTCTCATTACTTGATGGTTATAAACTGCATTTTCAAGTACTGTGGGAAAGTAGATTGCAACAACAGTCAGCACATACACCTTTGTGGTACTGCATAGACTCTCAGTAGCAAAAGTTCTGTGGGCCCTCGCTACCCCAAGGAGACATGGCATTCTGGTGTCACTGGGCTTGCAAGACTCCTAAAATATATGGGTCTGGGTCAGCACTAGAACTGCTTCGGAAGAACACCGACTAAGGAAATCACAGGTTATGCTTGGCTGCTTCCTGTTCTGCCCCAACTATTCCAGACAACTTCATGGTCCCCACATTATCTCTTCACGAGCAGTATGAAGACAGCAGCTTCCTCCCTCCTAACACTACCTTGGCATTACGTGCATCATGCTTAATGGGGTTTTAAGCTACAGTTTACAGCATTTAACTAGCACAGAGGTCTCTGCATAGCATTCTTCCAATCCAATATGGCTAAAAACATCAAGGAATCTTGAAAAAAAAAAAACCAAAACCCCAAAACCCTACCATATAAATTAGGGCATGCAAAAAATAAGCATGGTTATTTAAAAGCAGGCCTAGTGGAAGTAAGGGGTTTTAAATATATACAAGGTATCTCATTGACTTGAATGCATGACTACAGTAACAGGACACAATACCTTACTAAGGCAAGTTAAAAAGCCCACATGGCAACATCCCTTCTCTCAACACAACCAAATTCATTTGAGTTCTTAACTGAACACTGCCTGATATTTAACTTATGTGTATGCACATGTGTGTATTGTTCTACATGTACAAAAACCTCATTCCAACAGTAAGAGGACAATCCACATCTCAGTTAAGTGCAGGCAGAAGTACATGCAAGCTTGGGGCTGAGAATGCTCAGAAACACACAAAGGCTTTTGAACCATGTAAGGGGGTGATACGGCTTCCAGATATACCTATGCTACAGTTTGGTCATTTTCTGCTTCTTTCTCCATTTAGTACACTTCCTACTGTAAATCAAAATATTACCAACACAGCAACAAAATATTTTATTGAAACTATTGAAGGGATATTTTATTACAGACATACATTCACTTACCTGCTTACAGACACTGCAAAACACGGTCATAACCAATATCATACATGTAGTATTTAGCCAAAAAACACATCAGCAATGACATTTAATCCTAAAGCAACGCTACACAGTGCGGCGACACTTATTCTGGCTGCTCAGACCTTAACACTTAAACTGATACAGAGCACGCTCTAGAAAATTGAAATCACTGCTGAAAAATGGTTTATAAAAAGTACATCCTTAGCCAGAAGAGACACTTATTTCAAGATGCCCTGGAGAGATCAATGACTTACAGAATGCTAAACCACACACACAGAGAAAGCCCCACTGTCTAGGAGACCAGAAAAGGCTCCACAGCTTCAATATAAATAACGCAATCTCGACCTGTAAGAATATTTAAAAGATATCAAATTGGGAAGGAAAATACTAAAGCTATACAGGTATGCCGAAATGCTGAAAATACATTGTGTATGCCTGCCCGACTGCAGAGAAGATTCATTGATATGTTCTCACATTTTTATGGCAGAACTTACATACAACTATGTCACAAAAACCTGAATAACATTTTCAAAGCTGCATTACAATGTAATTCACATCAGAACCTCAGAAGTATGTCATTAACCTATTATTTCTACCTTGCACGTCTTTCTCTGGTTATTGATTTATAAGTCAGTCTGAAATCTTACTTTGAGGCTTTTCTGCCAACTGTTAATAATACATTACACTTGTGATAAATGCTGTAACAACGTAATTTATGTTCAGCTTTCACAAACATTGCAAGAAAGCTTGTGATTATGGACAGCACAACCATTTAAATTTGCTCTTTAATCTTGTCTACAAAATCTTAAGCCCAACAATGTGTTTGGTTTAAAGAAAGGTAATTCATTAAAAGAGAATTCTGAAAATGTTCACTACCTTTTATTTAATTCTCTCTGGCATTAGGTGTATTATAGCACTCGAATTTACACCTGTGTAGTTAAGTCTGTCATTTCTTCAACATAAATCCCTTGTCTTTAGAGCGTTAGGAAGCAAGCATATAGATCCACTACAGTATGAACATACCATATAGGTTTGCTACCACAACATCGTTTAGATTAGAGGAAAAAAAAAAAGACAGGTTTATAATTTTATGTGTGAAATACGACTGCTAATTTAAGATACTTTCAGCACTCATAACAGCTTTTACTTTAGATACAGTCATGCGTATAACCAAACTTCTTTCCTTCTACATGGTAATTTTTAAAAAAAATCAATACATCATAAAAGTCTTAAAAAGCATCATTTCACACACAAAAGCAGCATGAGTTTATTGAACCAGTGCATGGACAAACTGACCTAATAGATCAGAACAGTTACCTCTACAGGATCATTAAACCACAAACTAAGAAAGTTTTACACAATAGACACTAGTGACTCTCCTAGAGAATCCGCTACAGACTATTGATCAAAAATCCATTTCTAAATAAATTCCTAAATACATATTCAAAAATAAGTAGGAACGTCAGAATGTTTACTCAATAGAACATAATAAGCCCTCTGGAGCTATTATCGAGGTGCAAAAACATAATTGTACTTTTTAGTGTATGTTTTTATGTGTAGATTGCAGAGTAATTTACAAAACTGGCTAAGTATCAGCATTACTATTTGGCAATATTAGTATATGGGAAAGTGAACCATGGATGGGTTAGGTAGGTTCTTTACTTCAGTAGCAATCACTCCAAACTCACACATATATAGCAAACAACACTTTAGGGTTTTTTAACCACAGGTGCGAGAGGGGAAAGAATAAAAAACCAGTCTTGAATTGGCATGAGGATTAAAACAGATTGAGACAGGTTAAAGTAATCTGTTACTTCTTCCTTGGAAAAAAAAAGTCAGAAAATTATTCTGAAGGACCTATGAACAAAAACCAACAAGGAAATGACACAGCATGACATCTGATACACAAATATGCACTGGTCTTTAAAAAGAAAAATATAAGAGAAAACCATTGTTAGAAATTCTGATCTGTAATTAAAAATAAAATCAGTAGACAATACTGCAATCCCCAAAGAGATCTGAAACTTCTAATCAAAAGTCCTCTCCTGTGTCAACGAAAAAAGGCGCATAAGTGCATAATACTTACTATATGCATTAGCAACTGTTGCCCAGCAGTTCTCCTCCCCGTTTCCCGCTCACATGACTTCTGGAAGAAATGTACCTCCCAGGCTGGAATTGAGTGAAATCTAAGTAAATAAGTAAATAACTCACACACTTTAGGTGAGGCACATATTACTTCCTAGTTCCAAATCTTAACTGTTTTGAAAACGCTATCTAATAATATGATTTTTAAGTATTTTGGACTGGGATCCCTAAGAATTGCTTCAAGATTAGCATGATGTCAAACTTTTCTCTGAAAGCCCTGTCACACACTCGGTTCCCCAGCCCAGGCACAGTGCTGACCACGGCTTTAGGGAGCACAGTTTCAAAACTACTGCCTTCAAAAGCATCGTATACTGACTGTGTTTCATAGGATGCAAGTGCACATATCTGCCACTTCCTGAGAAGTGGACAGAAAGCTTACACATGTAAACTTGAGGTTTTAGGACTTTCACAGAGGAAGGTATTAACAACATACAGTTCCCACAGGGGATTGCATCTGTGGTCTGTTGACCTCAGCAGGCTGCCAGCCACCCACCCAGCTGCTCTCTCACTCCCCTTCTTAACAGGGTTAGTGGAGAAAATAAAATTTAAAAGTTTGTGAGTCGAGATGAAGACAAAGAGATCAGTTACCAACTACCATCACAGGCAAAACAGTCTTGACCCAGGGAAAATTAATTTAGTTTATCGCCAATTAAAATAGACCTGGATGGTGAGAAACAAAAGGCAAGAACTAAAGCAGCTTCTTCCCACCCTCCTTTTACCCCAGGGCTCAACTTCACTCCTTCATTCTCAACTCCACTATTTCCTCCTCCCTGCCCTCCAAGTGGAACAGGGGAGATGAGGGATGGGCTGGTGGTCAGTCCATAGTACTTGCTCTCTGCCACTCCTTCCTCCTCACGCTTCTCCCCTGCTTCAATATGGTGTCCCTCCCACGGGCTGCAGACATTTAAGATCTTCTCCAGTGTGGGTGCTCTCCATGGGCCACAGTTCCTTCCAGGATACTCTGCTCTGGCATGGACTGGCCATGGGCTGCAGATCATTCAGGGCACATCCACATGCTCTGGCATGGTCTCATGCACAGGCTGCAGGGGAATATCTGCTGCTGCACCTGGAGCAGATCCTTCTTCTCTGACCTTTGTATTTGCAGGGCTGTTTCTCACACTTCCTCATGGCTGCACAGCATTTTACCTTTCTTAAATACATTTTCCCAGAGGCACCACTTGCTTTGCTGATGGGCACAGCTGTGTTCTGTGATGGGTCTCTTGCAGAGCCCCCCAGCCTTTTCTCACAGAGGCCACTCGTGCAGACCCCTCACTACCATAACTTTGCCACCTACAACCAATACAATACGATTGGGAAATAATCTGGAAAAAAAAAAACAAACAAAACCAACCAACCAAAAAACCAACCCCCCCCACAAAAAAAAAAAAAAAAACAAAAAAAAAACCCCACAAACAACCCAGACCCACCCAACTACCCACACCATACAAAAGCACACACACCACACTGAAGCCTACAAAGGAAAAAAGTTTCACTAACACTAGCAGATGCTGGATTGTGCCTCAGGCCTACAAGTAGGTCTGCTTAGCCCACTCAAAGTCCAAAATAACCAACTGCACTGCTAGACCCAGGAAAATAAATGTCCTTAAGATGCCTAATAGGTTATTCTGCTGCATCCAAATATGATAGAGTGGAGGAATAAACCACATTTTTTCTCTACACTGAAAACATAGTGCCACGCTACTTAAGATTTACAGTGCAGATAAGTCGGGAAGCATCCTTTGCAATTTCATAGAGAAGATTCTTCTTATACAAGTAGTATAATTTATGTCCATTTGAACTAGAATGAGAGTCCGTCATTAAGCTTTAAGCATTTGTGTATGCAGACACGCATGTGCCTCTGACAGCAAATCAGTCTTCACTTCATGACAATGACTTCTGGAGTTAACTATTCAGCATTCAGAGGAGCTTCTAAAACATCAGAGTTACTTTTCTTCCATACCAAGCCATAAGCCAAGTCAGCTTCCAGCAACAAATATAGGAACATGGCTTCATCAACGCTGTTCTGGGCACATCTTTCACACACTACATTACTTGAATTAGTAAAAGTTTCAGTAGGATATTAAAAAGCAGAAAATTGGCAACTATCCTTATTAAGATGCTTAATAACTTTTACGATAAGATTATTTTTGGTTATTATACTGGCCAACTTCACTCCCAAAATTCAAACTGTGATTTCCTATGTCAAGAATCTCTTCAAATTGGATACCTGTTCATTTCTAGAATAAGATAAGGAAGAAAAACAAAACAAAACAAAAATACAAGATACACTCCCTTCTGTCCTCACAGCACACAAATTGCTTTGGTTTTACTTAGTATGCCTGTAAATTGCATCCTTTGAAACCGGGATTTGAGATTCAAGAGAGATCTGTCTTTGTCAAAGCAGCTATCCTTTACAGTACCCAACAGATAAAGCCTCTGAAAATGACCATTTCACAAATTCCTAGGATATAAGCTGACTAGGATGTGCTACATCATTCAGTTTGATCTATTATAAGACACTGCCCTTTAATCACTCAGTGGTCTCTGCACTGAGCCTAGTAAGTTGTGACATTTTAAAACTGAGCACCCACTATATCTCAACAGACTTGGGTTTCAGTGGCCAATCATCCTGTGATCATTTGAATTTGTCCAACTTCAATTTGCAAGTTTTTCTCTTATTGTGACCTCCATAATTAAAGAAAGTACCTGATAAAAATCACCTTTTGAAAGCACTTTGACATTAACCAAGTCACCTGTCTTTTTTATAACCTAAAATTTGTCAAATCTTCTGGTTCCTTCCATAACATCTGCAAGTTTTGAAAACTTCTTTAAACAACGAAACCAGAATGAGATGCAGTTTTCTAGCGCAGACCTCGACATAGAGATAAGAATCACCCACCTATTTAACTGGTTCAGTCAAACCACAGCAATTCAAGGGGAATTCCCATTTATTTACTGCAAGCCTAAATCATTTCAGTAACAAGCCATTAATTTGTGTGTCATCCTCCAAGTTTCTCAAAATACAGCTTTGCATTTGAACAGCCTGAGTGGAGACCTAGTGGATTGGTTGATTTGCTGGCCCAGCTGAGATTGCCTCATTCCATCCACCTGCACTTCATCTACACATTAAAAAAACAAAACAAACACACACAAAAAACCACCACACACCATGTGAACCTGAGTACCAGTCCACACTAAACTCTCTAGTATAGCAACATTAATTATCTAAATTTCCAGAGCCAAACTGATAGCTACATTTGATTTCAGCAAAACTCTCCTACGCCTCTCTTCACAGCTGCAAACTTGGCCAAAATATCTCCTGAAACTGTTTTACAAAAATGCCAGAGGCTCCCATGAAAACAGGATGCTTGGAGGAACGTGGAGTAGAAGAGAGTAGTTTGAAACTTAAAGCCTGTTACTAAAAATAGTTTCTGCAAGACATAGAGCAACCGATAATGTATGAGGGTGTGACAAAGGGGTGGCCATGTGCTTGCTTTCACCTACATAAAACTTATGGTTCCTCTTACCACCCAGGAGAAGGCAGCTGTATGAAACTAAAGCCAGAGAAACCTTTATGTCATACTGTCTCATTTTGTTTGACTACATACAGAAATCTATCACATGCTCCTGAACAGCGCTTTGAAAGCAAATACCGCTTTAGAAGTATACCATATGTGCACATTCATCACTACATTAAAATAAGCCACTATATCACGTTGAAAAATCGTTCAAATAGAATATACAATCTGTCAAGCAGTACTATCATGTCCGTCCAACTGCTGGTTCATACAGTATAAAAATATCCTAGGAGCCAATGATAAAATACTTACTGTTAACAGGTAAGCATCTCAAGCTCCATACTACTCCCTAATTCTTTACAATCCAATGCTATTTTCAGGCAACTGCAGAAGCAGTGTTCATAATATCAGATAGAAAGGGTAACAAAGAGAGCAATTCCACATTTACTTCTTGTTCCTTCCAGAGGATGAGTGGCCTTAACTCCTAATAAAGCCAATGGCAAATGAGGGCACTCATCAGCTCCTGCAAGACTTCCATTGTGTGTCAGGGTCAGACCCTATCTTAATAGGCCCTTCATTTTAGGCATATAACCGCTCTTTCCAACAAAGGAAGAGAAAATAACACCATTCTTCATAACAAATTTAGTTACAAAACCACACTAAAAAATTGTAGTAGGGGTCTGAAATTGCATCTTGAACATTACCACAATACCTCATTTAGCTGCGAGATTTTGCTTTCATTATTCCAGTGGATTTGGTGGAATAATTCTGGATTTAGATCCATGTATGTTATGAGCAGAACCTGGCCATAGACTACTTATGATTCAGCTAAAGGCTGTTGATATCATGAAGAATACCTAGTGTTATAGAAGGCAAACAATGGATTTTTTTTTTCATCTCCACTATTCTAATAATAGTGATTTATTTTTTTTTTGTCCCTAAAAGCACAATGCCAATAGCTATCATGAAAAAGGATTACTCAAGTTCTTACAGATTAGACTAACACATCAAGAAAATCAGTAGGAAAATGAATTACCTTATTTTTCATTAGAAAAAGCAGATTTCCTTTCAGTCGGCACCATCTCTCCCTCGGTTCTGTATGCAAAGAAGTAAGAGATTAATAAAAACAACCTTTTGTCTTCACACATTAAACGCTTCTTAAAGAAGATGCATTAGTTATAAAGGTCAGAAAAGAAAATCATTAACAACCAAAAAAAGCCAGCTTCACTCAGCAGCTGCCTATGTACAACATGCTGTTAAATGCCAAATAACTTCCCAGAAGCTTTCTTCTACTCTGCAGCTGAGAGAATTGGTGACTGCGGCATACGCTCAACAGTGTTTTCTCTGCTTTTTTCCCTTTTCCTCACATGGGAGCAGAAACAGCCACTTTGGCATAGAATGGCTTTTGCTTCCATCATTTCAAGAGATGAAATATAACCCTTGTTAAGACACAAAAACATTTACTATTCCACTTAGATTAGGACATGCTAATCTGAATTTACAACTTTCAGAAAATAAAAAAAATGAGCAAACGAGACCTCAATATTTACAGTCACTTTGCTATTACTATTTTACTACACTTTTTAAAAGTGCTTAACCAATAGGGATAACAATATATTTGTGTTTATACACACATGCAGGCACACAATCAAACTTTTAAGAACAGGGAATGTTTCAGAACTTCAGGGTCGGTGAGTGGGTCAAAAAGCTTTTAAAAGGTATTCTTCCTAAACTAGCCACTTTTAATATTGCATCATTTTTCTTTTTATAAATGCACTTATATATATATCTGTAGGTAAAGATAGATACATATGTCTATTACAGACATATACAGATATAGATCTCAGACAAACGTGATCTCTTTAGACAAACCCTACATCACTTCTTAACAGAGGAAGGAACATTTTTTACACAAGATGTATCCTTTTTTTATTTTTGAGAGGGTACATGAAACTCCATGTTTCCAGACAGCAGCCAGCCTCAAATTGCTAGGGAGCTGGAAGAACAGCTGTACCCTAAGGTCAGGTAATTCCACAGTTGCCTCTGTGGAACTCTTGTACTTCCCTCAAAGCTGACCACCCCTAGAGACATAGTACTGACCAGAGGGATGTCTTGTTACAGTAAATAAATAAATAAAATTATCTTTTCCTCTAGATAATTTCAATTAAGATGTTTGAAACATTTGAAAATCAAAATAGCTTTTCCCCCACAAGAAAGTAGAAGGTTTACACTCACAGGCACTGGTGACTTACAATAACTGTTTTCGGTTATAACCTGGGGGATTTTTTTAGAAAAGGAATTGAAGTTCCTGGATCTTTCCAGACCTACTAAATTGCAAGAACAATACAGAAAAGAATGTAAAATAAATTGACGTACATCCACCAACTGAAAATCTGAACACAGTTATCAGATGCGAGTATGTTGTTTTACAGTACAAGCACAGGACTTTACTAAGACTAAACTCCATCCTCCAGAACCCCATGGGCATCAGAAGGAAGGAATTCTATCACATTCACATTGCAGCTTTTTCTAATAAAATATGTATTTCACACAGGATTGGGAAAGTCACTACCTCGTAAGTGTGAAAAATAAGCAAGTCCAAAGATTAGTCCGACTAACGATGACAAGTCTACCAGTGGATAGTATATACAGTGACCAAAATGCCTCGAGAGAAATGACGCTTCTTTTCAAGGGGTCATAATCTGATTGCTGGGAGCCAGAAGGCATTACTGGGCAATAAGAACATCCTACACATGCACAGTTCCTTAAACACTTTCCTAGAGTCTACCACCATTGACCATGGCACAGATAGCCCACAATACTGGGCCAGACGAATGTTTGGTCTGTCTCTGGTCAACCTAAGGTTTTTAGCAGCAATATTAGCACTCAATGTATTCTGAAGTGAAGAAAAATTCAAAATAGCCTCATAAACATCAGATATTCACTGGACAGGGTATGCTGCCTTCAGTGAGAACACAGAGAGAGAATCCTGCTGAGGAACCCCAAAGCATCCAAAAGCGGATGCTCACTGGTACTCTGTCCAGGAAGTTTGCTGCATTCTCCACAGGGAAGTCTGGCTATTTGTCATTAGAAAAAGTATAAAATATTCTGAAAACATGGCACAAAGTTTTCTCAGCCCCTTATCATAATTAAGTCTGTGCTGGTTTTGGGTGGGTTTTTTTTCCTAATAAAATAAAAGTAAATATAATCACAATGAAGATCAGCTGGGACAAGTGAAAATAAAACATTTGCCATTGCTGAAATTATTGTATTAGGACTGATTTTACAGCTAAACAGGAGCTGTTTCCTAACAGCTACCAAGGGAACAGACATTTATTCAAGCTTACTGGAAATTGAAAGACATTTAAAATATGATCATAAAAGCCTGAAGAAACCTGCAAAGGAGGTGGGAAGTGAGCCATGGAAAATCTATAGTGATAAAAGAACACAGTTTTTGGGGGTGGGATGGGTGGGTCCTGAGGAACTGCATATCTAAGCTTTAAAACATGGCAACTAGTGACTGGTGACTAGCAATCACTAGTAGTAAAAAAACCCCAATCTTTCTTTACAGGAAATAATAATAATAATAATAATGTTAAGGATTGAATACTGTTTCTCAGGTACACGGCAAAGGAAACTTGAAAACTTGAGCAAACTAAAGAGCTGGCTTTAAACTTATTTATTTAGAAAGGTATTTGGCACCACTCAAGCATCAGTAACGAAGGAAACTGAAAACTCTGAGGTGTACATGATTAGTGAAACTGTAAGCTGACAACTGCAGAAAACATGCACATCAACCACGGGTAGTTTTGAGTGCAAGTCATTTTTACCTATTAATTTTTCATCCCCGACCACTCTGCAAATCTTCAGTTTTCCTTCCTTGTCAAAACAACCTGATGGTCGCCTGGCCAGCAAAGCCAGATCTTTGGCATTGAATCTCATGGAGTTGCCAGGGAAGAGGATGAAGATGAGTAAGAGATGGAGGAGGACAATGATGATGATAGATAGTTTGTTGAAGCTGAGCAAAATCTAGGCAGCAGGTATGAAGGTCAACTGAAATATTAAAAACAAAACAAAAAAGAAAACAAGAGAGGCCGCTGTTTATTGTGATTTCCACTCTGTTGTGCGCTCCAAATGCTGTACTTTCATAGTATGGGAGCAGTGTAACTAATAGGGAAAAAACCCAAGGTCACATAGGTGACATCTTCTCCCCAAACACTTTTTAAGAAAGAAAAATGTAGTTTTGCTTTGCAGTGTCTCTATAACCTCATGCAGAGCTGTAATTTTATGCAGCATTTCTACAGTTTATCAACATTGCTAAAAATATATTTTGTCTATAGGCATATAAATAACTAGAAAGATCAAATACGGGGCAGGGGGAGGGGGGAAGACTGCCTTGTACTTCCATCTCCTTCACAGGAACAATAACTCTAATAACATATGAAGTATTAACTATAAAAGTTCACCACATGCTCAAGTATTCATGTTTTGCTATACTGACACTGATGAAGACACTGAGTGTTTCCATTTTGTTCATGGTATATTCTAACAGTTTTCAATTCTTTTGGAACATTTTCTTGTGTGTTTTCAGAAACCGAGTTGTCCCTCCTCCCCTCCTCAAAAAAAAAAAACACCACCAAAAAAACAAAACCATTTTTCATTTATTAGAACTACATCTGCTGAACTTAGTGAAAAAGATATACTTGACACATATGAGATCTTTATTTCTCTCAGAGCCCCTTCTATGTTTATCTGAAATTATTTCAATATTAAGTTTCAGCAGCTGTAGTTTCACCAGTGGAAGTTTGGAAACAAATATTTTTGTCCAAATTGCAGTTAACACAGGACCATTTCACACTGCTGCAAGGATGACAGAATAAGGCCAGAAAAGTAGTTCCAAATAGATCTTCCTTTTAATCCACAAAATAGTCTATGCTCTTAATATCCAACCCTTTTGTCAAGGTCTTTCTTAAAAGAGAATTCTTGCTATCACCCTTATACAACCAACTAACAGAAGTTTGTCAGATAGCTTTAAAAAAAAAAAAAAAAGCACCCAATCCTCAGCACATGGGCTTCAGAAGCCAGTTTCTGTCTCTAAATCAGAAGCCTTTGTTCTTCAGAGGACAGCACTCACATCTTTATCTTATGGAGAACTATAACTCAATAATTCCGGATCAAGTTCCTTTCAATTGTTGAGCTGAAGGACAAGTTACATCTTCTGCGCTGTGTCTTGCTGTAGGCCCTTTCATTCTTACTTTTCCCTTTATATTCACTTTCTTTACTCAAGTTTATCCCTCAATCAACAACTGCTGCTGTGTCCTTTAATTTCCAATCACCAAACTATAGCCAATTCCAATAGCACTACAACAGTGAAAGCAGACCAAGCTTAACTATTATTTTGTACATAAGAAGTGTGGCTGAGTCATAAATATGATGTTCGGAAGACAAGTCTCCAAGTAATTTTTTTCCTCCTAGGAAGGTTCTAGAATTCTATGGAGAACTGCCATAAAGCTAAAAGCTCTTTTAAGTTTCCCTTTCATTATCAAATACCCTTGCAAGCAAGAAAAAGAATACGTCCAAGCAGTCCCAACACATATCTGAGCAGCAGAAGGTTGCAGCTTCAACTTTTCCATTCATTCCCATACACACACCTTTCTTCTTTTCCCTTTAGCATTAGTGGCCATACTTCCTTTTTTAAGACCATCTTCATGCATTTCACTGCATTTCATAATCTTGCTGAAATTATAACCTCATAACCTTATGGTTACCACAGAAACTGACCTGCAATTTACAACATACAAGGGTGCTGCCATGCCCAAAATGAGCTACTGACTCCAACAGAGGCTCCATGCAGGTGCCCCGGCTGCCTAAATTGATAGACTACAACTGTGGAAAGATGAGTCATACAGCACTTACAAAAAGGATATTTATCATACATTGTAATCTAATACTACAAGTATATTCAGCATTGAAGACCAAATCCATCGGGGGGCAGGGGAAGATGCTGGCTTGGCCACATGATATACGAAACCCAGCCATGATGACCCTTGCAAAAGGCTTACTGGGGCATACAGGGACATTGGGACTGGCAACGTGTGTATTCCTACTAGCCCCTGTGTGCTGAGTGGAATTAATTGTTGGTTTTGTTTTACAGCCATAGACTATATTTTTAACAACAGAGCACACAGTGTTTGCAACAGACCTATTTGTTTTTTTTTAAAAAAACAAACATAAGCTTGGCAAGGTAAATAATTGTTGTGATCTCCAACTGCGCACTGTTTTGTTACCGGCTGGTCTCCTCTCGGGCAGATATCTTGCACACCTTTCATATAGCTTATAGGTAGCCTTCTTGTTTTAGAGAACACAGTTCTAGAAATTCAGCTGCAACCTACTTAGTTATTGGTTTGTGAACTAATCAGTTCCAGTCCATTTTATAAACCCCTTATAAATCTACACTAAAGAGCATCTCCAGCTGCATACAGTTACTTCAGATTGCTTCAATTTTTGAGTAGCGTGGAGGAAGTCAGACCCTATCAGTCTGGTCCCAGATGGAAGAGTCATCAAAAACCACCAATAACTGAATAAAACCTATGCTATCAAAGCAACTAAGCTTACTGGCTAAACTCTAATTATGCTTAAATGCAGTAATTACTGTAATGCATGGACATCTGTACTCCACGTAGAACTGCAAAACCCAGAAGACCGGGGGATGAGAGAAGTTATAAACTGCTATTAAAGAAAGCTTTTGCTTTCCAGCAATGAAAAAAATAGAACCAGGTAAACAGGGCTTCTGGAAAGACTATTAAAAGGAATAAAGAAATTCCAGGAGGAGATGTGCATATTGATTTTGTTATTTTTCCCCCCAAAAGGAGATGGTATATCTCTTGCCCTCATCTATCAGTAAAGCGGTAACAGTCCAGAAATTTCTTTTATCACATCTGTGCCTCACTTGCCCTGCATATGAGCCATAACACGTAAATCATGTGGGACAGTAAGAGTGGTACACAGCAGTTAAAACACTTGAAATAGCATGCTTCAGTACATATAAGCCAATACCAGCCTTGAAACGTAAGGCAGCTGGGCCAGCAGAGTTCCATAGTGATAATAATCAAGGTGCCTGTTCCCTGGAAGTTTGCCAGAGCAGCTAAACTAATCTGACAATGTCTGAATATTATTCAGACCTAAAATGCGTAAGAGATTATGAGATTCAAACTTGGATTTAACTCAGAAACTCGATGACCATCCAAATGCGATCGCAGCAAGTGTTGACACAACAATAAAATTAAAGGTAACAAACCCCAATAGAAGTGTCTATCTTCAGCTGCAGCACTGGGTCTCCTTGAAGGAGCAGAAAGACTTCTTAGCTCAATAATCCACTTCCCTTCTGGCTCCATTTCAGAATAAAGCTGTCAGTCAGGGAAACTACTTAGTCATATAGTGCCTTTAAATGTTTCTCCCAGCTAATCTCTTTCCTAGCATGAACTCAGAGAGGAAAGATAATATCTCCAGTTATTTAATACTAGTGGTTCAAGAGACAGGCATTATTTAATACTCGTGGTTAGAGAGAGGCATATTGAATATAAAGTCCCTCTCAACATTTTTCCCCACACAATCACCACAAGCATAATTTATAAGGAAAACAGACCAGTCAATTACTTTGCGTGTGGCCAGGAGAGAAGAAGGTGGAGGAGTCTACGTCCTTGGAAGCAATAATTTCAGAACAGATGACAGTTTTGACAGCTCATGGACCACAAAATTTATGAAGGCTGTTGGATGTCCCCTGTCCCCCCACACTTGCAATTATAGTTTTCATGATCACTTTCTATGGACATGGAACAGTCAGAACTATTGGATTCACGTGAGACAGAAAAAGAGCTGAGAAATATTGTAACTGTTAAGCACCAGTCATACAGTTGCACATTTTTTATTATCTCAACGAGAGAAATGTACATTTTTTGATCACTTGAAGAGATGTAAACCCACCTCTTACCCTAATACATAAATGTTAGAAGTCAATCAAAACTAGTAATGTGTTCAAGCAATCTTAAATTATATGAAAGTTTTATCATACAAGATCTGCACAAAATGGACTTCAGCACATAAGACTAGCATGAAAAAAGCTACACATTGAAACAATTTGCAACTGATCTCCAACTCTTGCACCCTGCAGGACAGCTACTAAGAGATATTTTATTAGTTTCAGATAACCACCAAGCTGTAGCTGTTCAAAGCAGTAAGTGAAGGAGACACTAGTGCCAATACGAAAGAGCAATATGAAAGGGCTGCATATACTACCCTGAAACTATACTTCCAGCACTATCTTTTTGCTTCCAAGTTTTCTTATGAATCTTAGGTGCAGTTCAACATTAAAGAAATAAGCGCGTAATACTTTGCAGTTTTCGTTAGTATTGTGTTTAATTCTAGATGTTTTGGTAAAGTATTAAAACACAAGCTTTCTAACGATGCAATCTCCTAAACCTCTAAAACAAAGTCAATAAAATTAGCTGCCCAGTTTCACTAGTTTAGCAATTTCAAAAAGAAACACACTAGAACTCATGTTTGCAAGTCCTCAGAGACCCTGCCAAATAAATTCTAAATTTCCCTTCTCTTTCTTTGAAAAGGTACAATATTTTTAGTTCACATCAATTCGTATTAAGAACTTCTTTAATCTTTGGAACACACACAGCGCAGGAAACAGCCTTCAAAAGGAAAGCTGCAAAATTAGTCCACAATTTTGTCTTCAAGAATGGTATTCTTTTTAAGCAAAGAGTTATTGCTAATTCCAAATACTGTCTCTTTATTTGACCCATAAAGTAATTACTACGCCATAAAATATAAATAAGACACATTATGCCCCCCCTCCCCCCGCTTAAAATTCTCCATTCTATCACTGATCCCTGCAGAGTCAAATAAAACACTAGCTTTTCTGTCTTGGATTGAGGAAATAAGAGTACAATGCAGAGTCAGCAAAAAGAATTAGTATATGACAGGAGTTTCAAATATGCAGATACATTGATATATCTAAATGAAAAGTTTGAAAATCTAAACTGTATTCATTACCTTGAAAATCATTAACAGGTGATCAGCAGATGAGGCAAGAAAACTGTCCTGGCTTACATAAATTCTGTATTCCAAAGAAGGTTTCTGGGGATCTGTAGATGGCAACCTTAATACAAAGGGATAAAACTGTAGGGGAACATTTGTCTTACAAGAGAATCTTCCTTTTACTACTTTTTTTTCCCCACTGAGGCAAGATAGGCAAGATCTATACACCAAGTATCACTAAATGCTAGGTTATCTACAGAAGGTATCTATTGGCAATACAAAGTTATTTCTTTCTACATTAAATTAAAAACGCATATCAACCAGCTGCATGCAGTCAAGCTAGCTGATTATACCCATGGAAAATTTCAGTTTATCTAACTTTTTGATCTCTTCATTTCTGTCTCCTAGCTATCTTATTTCCTACTAGCAAGATCAAAGATAGGCTGATCACATATTGTTTGTAATTTTCACTTATACTTTGGTAGGCTGTGGTCTATTTGAACAGATTATCATCTAAAACTAGTTCAAATGTTGCTTCCTACCATTTATCAGCCATTATGGCTTTTTAAAAAAAAAAAATTACAATAAAAAAAATGATAGGCCTGCCATATTCAGCAAGTTAGTGAGTCATACCACTTCCTAAGACACTCTTTACTGAGCTTTCCCAGTTTGTATAAAACAACAGTAACCTAGAAAAACAATTTTGAATTTTTTTTGTGCATAGAGGGAAGGTAACAGAAACATTAAACAGTTATCTATTTTCCCCAATAGTAATAGTGGACATTTCAGTTGTATTTTATGCTGAAACACACACATACCACATTGTAATAACTTTTATGCCTTTATCCTCCTTAAGTTCTCAGATCTGTCAACCCTTACCTCTCAGCACCCTAAAAAAACAAAACAAAACAAAAAAAACCCAAAAAACCCCAAACCACCAAACATAGAAGCTCCAGCCCACAAGAGTCTCCCTAACCAGAGACAGCCTTCTTCCAAGGGAGACATGACATGACCTTGCAACGGCATGATACAGCACCATGTAAACCAACCAGCACCCTTGTACCAGTATCACTACTGTCTGCAAGTCCCTTTTAAAGTCTTAAAACTCACAAGAGTTTAAAAGCAAAGTATCTGTTGAGAAAAGCTGTGAGAGGTGGGCTATTCTATTTGGAGACAGATAATGAAAAATAAAATGCTGCTCGGATTTAAAGTGTTTCCTTCAGCTGGAAAAAAAAAAAAAAAAAAAAAAAAGCAACCACAGAACAGCTTTGTCTTCCCTTCAGCTGACAGACTCCCCAGTCAAGCAATTTCCTAAATGATTCATGTAGTTTCCCAGAGTTCAGATGTGACCTTTCAAGAAAAAAAGATATTCATGCATTTTGCTTCCCCTAAAAAGGATAATACAAATAAACACTTACTACAAACAGGTATAACCTGGCACACCCACTGAACAGTGTACTTCTAGCTACTGATTACTGATCCAACTGAAAAACAGCTCTGTGAAAAAAGAAGTCATTTATCAGTTGTGGGAGTTGCCCCACGTGGTTCACAGCCTGACAAACCATACCACGCAAGGCTGGTATGACTTGTCAGACTGAACAAGAATGAGACTGCTGCTTTCACCAGCATGGCCACCTTCCCGCAACTGGAAGTGTTCAAACTGCACCTTCCCTGAGCAGCCACTGACCTGACACGGGTGCAGGCTCCTGGGGAAAGGGAGCCCTTCTTCCCCATGGCAGCACTAGTGCCGAGGGAGCCACACAGTCAGCTTAAGGAATTTACCTTCATGAAAACCAACCTAATCAAGCTGTTCCCTGATGAGACTGCCTAGCTGGCTACAGAAATGTCAGTGCCAGCCCAACACAGAGGACAAAACATGCACCCACAAGTGATCTTTCTGCAGATGACCACAGATGTCAGTATGGTGGTATAACTGCAGCCTTAGGACAAAATTCATGTATAAAGGACTTGAAAAATAGTCCTCACTCAGCAAGATTCCTGGCAAATCCAAATTAATCCATGAGCTTTTCTCAAATCTCCAACTATAGTTCCAAGCAACACTGTCTTAAATTCCTTTCTCCCACATCTGCTCAGGTGACTGCTGCCTGCCCAGCACAATTGCATGGGCTATAACTTTCTCCTGGGCCAGCAAGAAAGCTGGTTCATGGAAATTATCCGCTTTAAAACCAATGCTCAAAAACAAATACCAGAAGATTAAGCCAGTCTTCCAAAACCCTATTCAAAGGTGACTGCATCAATTGATGTTTCGAAGACATCAGCTACACACAAATGACTGTTAATATGAGTTCAGCCACTATTATGACACCATGATTTCAGAGCAGGTGGTCTCCAGCTAAACATTAGCATTTCAGTCACTACTTAGTTACAAATTTATTTACATAGCAGATTCCTTTCTCTAGTCTCCAGGAATGTAAACACACAAAACTTTTGTAACCTGCCATTTCAAACAAAACAAAACAAAAAACCAAAGCAAACCTGAGCATAGCGTAGCTCATTTCACCAGGAGCTCCTATGCACATGATAGTAGGCAAACCAGTCTGGAGGACGTAGTGTGCTGGAACCAGTGATCCCATAAAGAAAAGGATGAGGGGAGGACACAGTAACCAGTTTCAGAAACATGTTGCACTATATTAAAAAGGTAGCATGTTCCATTCTGCAAGATACAGTATTTGAGTGGCAATAACTGGAACTTTTGCCTCTAGAAGACTTATTTCCTCTCTCTTCCAATATCTATAAAGATGCAAAAGGCAGAGGTAAACTTAAAATACGGCATTGCTATGACATCAATTTTACTAGTCATTTTTACTATAACAGACAAATTACTGTACTAAGACTGCAGCTTGTACTCTAAGATACAGGTTGGTTGGTTGGTTGCAGTTTTTTAAATCTTAAAGTTTGCAGTCCCCAAACAATTTTGAATTTCTTAACCTTTTTTGCATTGCATCATATCCCAGAACCAAACAACTTTGACAGTCTTGGCATCTATATTGACAGGAGGGGAAAAAAAAAAAAAAAAATTACCACATTGCTGAGAAAACATAGCAATGAGAATTTCTCTCTAGTTCTCCCCATCCTCCAAATTTATGATATCTGGGGTTTATCTAAGCTATAAATATTAAAAATATTTTAACAGCAAATTTTAGAGATTTGGGGTTCATTTGAGCTCTAAAAAGATTTTCAGCTAGAAGACAACTGAGTCAAGTCACCCATATAAAGTAAAATACAACGTAATATCATATTTTAAGATTAGAGATATAATGTACTTGGTACAAAATCCCTTCACTAAGTTTCAGGCAGCTCTGGAGTTCAACACCATTTTTCTTTTGGTATGAACAAGAAGGAACTCCTCTCACTTTTCTCAATCATATCAATTCTGCTTTGGCTGTCATTTCCCCACACGGTCTTCAAGACAATAACAGAAGTGATTTTCCTTACAGAAACTCTTTAATGCACCTGTGAACACTCAGCAGAGGCTTCGATTTTACTATTTCACAGTTAGCGAGAGACCATGACCTCTCCTGCTCCTGCACTTTCCAAGGGAAAGAGATTACTGGGTTTTCCTCAATTACCTCTAAACTGACAGAAGGGAAGCATGGAAAAGTAAGGGAGTTAATAGATGATGATGGTATTTAATTTGAATAATTAAAAGTCAACCAAAATACCAGGAAAAAAACCCCCCACTTTTATATAAAAGTACATTCCCTACTTAAATATACTGCTCCTGAAAGTTCACAAATACCTGGTTACCTACATTTCTAATTAAAAAGCTAGTATCACTGTTGAGAACATAATAAGTGAACAAATAAGTCTAGGAAATGGTGACTTAGTGCTTTTATATTAAGAAAGAGCAATAAATCATTTTAACTGTGTCTCAATAATAATGATTCAATTTCTATATGCAATGGAAGTCTCGGTTCAGCAGAAACTACTATGTCATCTAGGGAAGAGAATATTCAGGGATAGATGCAAAATAAAAGTTATGGGGGGAAGAAATGCAACAAAACTCATGGAACATGAAAATCACTAAGGACGTTATTGGTCTATACTGATCTTGCAGCTACAGCAATAAAAAGTCATTTACTGACTTTTTGCCTTAAGATCAATGACATATCCTCAATTAGCAGATAGGAATAGAGTTTGTGTATTTTAAAGAATGAATAAGACATCTCAAGAGGACTTACAAGCTTCACAATTTTTTTAAATCAAGCTGCTGATGAAATCTCCCTAAATTCACTCAAAGTGAAAAAAGATTAGAAGAAAGTAAGAGGTGATACTATAGAACCACAACTTGAATCCAAGGCCAAAGGACGATAAAGACAATTAAGCTCTCCCCACATACCTATTTCAATTAAGATTAGGACTGCTCAACCTGCATATTTGCAAGTACAAAAGCTCTCTTCCTTGGCTTATTCCATGGTGACCTATGTGACTGCTGATTTTGTGGCTGCAGAATTCCTCACTATCACAACCTTGAAGCGACACAGACACCACGTGTGGAAAGTCAAAACCTATTAACGCCTTCCCATGCAGACAGGTAATTCAGGAAGAGTAACACTTCACTCAAGTAAACTTAAATTTCCTGTTCTTGAATAAGCATCATTACACTACCTGTTTTTGCTAATACGCAACTTTTCACTAGCTGGAAACACCGAGGAAATAAAAAATCCTGGAAAATAAAGTAAATCTTATGAAATAAGTTATTAATTGGGCAATAAAGTCATATTTAATTGGATTTCTGCATACAGTCATCTACTCTGTAACATATGATGCACTACTCTGTTCAGCTATAACGGCTCATGGGCAAATGTTTTGCAAATTTTTTTTAAACAACCTTATTCTAAGAAGTTGGAATTGACAAATAGCCCAGCTACGTAAAACCCACCAAAAAGATGTTTTTTAGATGAAACACCTCATGCAAAGATAAAAAGTTTGCAGCAATAACTTAAAGAAAAATAAGGCTGTCACAATTATACACAAAATACAGAATTCAAGAGTTGGTTTCATAAGATATTCGTGCTCCTTATGTACAGAATTATCTGGGTAAGGAGCCCATGACTTCAGTGGTATGACACAATTATTACAAAACAGGTATGTCTGAATTAAATGAATGGGTTTGTATTAAACATGAAACATAACTATGATTTTCACTAGAGACAGTCCAGGGCTGAATGTTTCCATCATGAAAACTGAAGGTGCACAGTACTGCAAGCCAAGCCCCTTGACACAGAAACTGAGCTTGCCTCAGGATGTGAATGGTTGGTAACAGGCTCTTTTCCACCCCTAGCAAAATTTTACCTGATTGCCCAGCCTGGAAAAACTGCTCAACATCTAACTGAAGGATTATCACCTACATTTTAATCAGACCTACATACTCAGAAGATAAGAATCCTTCAAAAAGACTCTCTGGGCAAGAATAAATGGGGAAACCGGCCTGAAATGGAGAAACCAGTCTGAAATAGAGAAAAAGAACTTAGAAGAGGACTAACAAACCCAAAGCACAAAAAAAAAAAAATCTGACTCTAAAAAGGAGGAAAAAAAAAATATCCCTCAGAGCTTTAGCTTGCAAAGCTCTGCAGTGGTGGTTACAAACAGGCTGTTCCTTGGTCACACTTGCATTCTTTGCTTTCCTTTCATCCCATCAGAGGCAAAGGAGAACACCTAGAGCCTGGCCAGAGCTTTGAGTAAGCTCCTCTCACAGTCCGGGTACTAGTAAGCCTCTGACACGTGTTTGCAGCAGGCGGTGATGCAGCAGTAAAGTCTCACAGCTTATGGAGCACGGCTTCATACAATAAGCACTGTCTAAGGAAGATGCCTTCCAAGTAAAAATAGTGGTTGGACTAAACTCAACCCCAGTCAGCACTGGAGCAGTTATCAATGCTTACTAGTGACATACAGCCAGGTACCGGAGAAGACGACACACATAGAGTGACTACATAACAGTGCAATTAATTCAGCATAAAAAAGAAATTTGAATAATACCATACTGAACTATCTTCCTCCTCCTCACTGCATCATTCCAAGACAATTTCATTGCATCACTGCAGACTTGCAGTTATTTTGAGCTTAACTACATTTGCATACATTAATGGGTGTGAATCTCTGAAAATTTAAATCTTTCAGAACGAATGTTTTCTTTTGTATTAAATAAGCAGGAATACTAGGTAACCTATGAAACAAAAGATGTTTCTCAAAAAAGCAAGGCAAAAGCATTTTCTAAGAAACACAATTCAAGGACATAATTCTCAAAGACTACAGACTTTGTGGAAAGAGCCACCAGAGAGTAACAGCTGGACTAGGACACCACAATGAGGAGGAATGTTTGGGGGCAGAGAAATAAAGAACCAAATATGCCAACGCACTTTAAAGGTGACAAACAGCAGAAGTATCAGGATCAATGTTTAGAGCTGAAAGAGTGACTGGGTCTGGCCTGGGAAGAGAAATTAGAGTTGGTGGAATAGGAAGGAGAGAACGTATGCCAAAGATTGTGGAAAGAGAGCCCTGTGTGGGAGCTGCTGGCAGATCTAGAAGGGTAACAGAGAGGTAAGAAGGCAGCACACACAAACCTCAGGGTCCAGGCCAGAAGGGACAGTTTTATGATCCACCCACAGCTTCTTCCAACTCTCTAAACAAACCCAGTTAAGGTGGCTGTTCTGTGGACCGACAGCTCTGCTGCAGTTGGTGGAGGGGACTACTTTCTGTAATTCAGGCATAAGAGCCTTAAAACTGTTATTTCAAGTACAACATCAATGGCTTCAGGATTTCCTCCCCCCGCCGCTTCTTGAATTTTCAGACATAAGTCTAAACTATTTTGTCCACCTTGCTTCAAGGCAGAAAAGGGGGTTTTATACAAAGAAGTTTAAGAAACAAATTCTGCTGGTAAATAGCTGTTGCATCTGCCTGAGAACATCTTGAAATTTGCAGATTGCAAGCACACACACAAACACTATTTTACAAAAGTGTTCCACTCAATTTACTCAGCATAGGTTGCTGTAGTTCCCCCGCCACACCAATTCACTGTGGTGTATCAGTACCTTAACAAGGGAGACAAAAAACCATATCCATAAATGACTCCAAAGTTGATTTCTTCCTTAATTTCCTCAAGGCAGTCAGGCAATTAGGAGTAAGTTAGTCGGAGGATATACACAGTGCCAAGTTTCCCTAGTTGTTTCTCAAACTTAACTGTCTCCTTCCCTTCCTAGCATGCAGACTTTTAAAATAAATAAATAAATGGAGGACTGAAATTTTGCATTTTGTTTGGAATGCCACTAAGTTGGCACTTTCTTTGCACATTCTAGGTAAATATGCCTAAAGCTTTAACTTCTGCCCAACATTTCTCCTTGGTTTTAAAACATTATTCCCCCTTCTCCCCAAGCAGTAACAGAGACCTACAAGACTTCTTTATTAAGCCATTTACTGTTTATTTGCTTCCCCAGAAAACACTTTGCTAAACTTAATCGGTGTATGGATACATCACCTGATTTCTCCTGCTCTACCAAGATACAAAGATTCAACCTTTATTCTGCTCTAGCAAAGTAGCGGAACGTTAACTTACAGTCACTCTGTAGGGAGAGGCATAGGCAACTCCTTTGCCATTAGCACAAGCATCAAGACCGGTCACATCAGCCTCTTTCTGCAGGTGGGGAGAAGAGGTAGGAAGTCTGGAGGGGAAGCAGGTGAAGGAGGGGTATTTTTATTGTTGCTTATTGTGTGTGTGTGCTGCTGCTTTTGAAATGTATGAGGATGACTGTTCCTACGATTACCTTTCAAGCACAAAAAATTACCAAGGGTCAGAAACCTGTCGGTTATAACATCATCTCTTTTAAAGGCCTGAAGTCCAATAAAACATTTCTCCCGACACGGAAATGAAAGGGCAACTCTTTTTCTAAGTGTTGTAGTGGCATTTCAACTTAATTGGATTTAATCCTGTTACAGGTTAAGAAACCCACAGCAATTTATTGTTGTTTAGACAACTATTCTATCACCCAATCACCTCACCCTACCCAGGAAGGGGAATCAGGAATGAAAACAAGGAAACACAGGTGCTGAAATATAGACAGATTTAATAGAATAAGCCTAGATAATTAACAGTATTAACACTAAAGAACCAACATTGATCCCAGTACCAATATAAAATATACGAGGATTACACTCAGCCAACTGTATCAGTAGGAAGCTGCACACTCCCAGCAGTGGACAGTAAATGTCAGATGCTGCGAGCACTACAGCTTGGGGAGGAAGGGATGGCCTCAGGGGTCTGGCACCAGAGCAGGAAGTTCTCTGGATTGCCACCACCAAGGGAGAGTCCCAACTCCTCAGCAAACTTTCTAATTTATGTTGAACATGGTATGAAATAATCCTGTTGGCGAGTTTGGGTCAAGTGCCCAGGTCTTGCTCCTCCTCATCCCTCGAAAACACCGAGGCCTTGAAACCCACGCACCATAGCTGGCTATAAAGTAAATATTTTCACAAATTCAGACACTAGAGTCTTCTAAAAACGCAGTTTTCCCAAGCATTAGAAGAGAAATCAGTCCTGTGCCGCAGAAACCAGGACAAATCCTCAAAAGAAACTGTAACAAAAAGTTACTCCTTGTAAAGCTTGTAGAGATAATCCAAAGAGACAAACTGACTACAACGATTTACTGACAGTTTCTACCAGACACCAGTCAGTCAATGGAACCCAGGGAGCACACATTGGACACACAGAATTAGTCCAGCCACATTAAAAACCAAACAGAAAGAGACCTCTGAGTTATCAAACCTACTATTACATGCAACATCAGACTCTAATCCTTTTCACAACATATATTATTGGGCCCAAACCTAAAAGCAGCTAGATAGCTTTGTCACAATATCCCCAAAGGAATGTTGTTCCAGCACCTGACCGGTTTAATGGCAAGAATCTTCTGTAATTTCCAGACTAAATGTCTTAATGTCCAAATTATCCACATTATTATGCCAACACTGACCTTTACCTTACATTTATGTTCTCTTCCTTCCCTTACTGGAAGTGTCAAAGCAAGCCAAGTTTTGGGTTTGTTTTTTTTAATTCTTCCCCTGTAGGGGAAAAGCCTTCCAGTCTTCATAGTCCTTCCCTGAACCTATCTCTCAGGAAAACATACAGGACCAAAAACATATAAATACTCAAGATACACAAAGTCTGAGTTGAAACCACAGTACTAAACACCAGCCTCCCCTGTTCCCCATTATATATTTTCAAATTAATTTTAAAAAAAGGTTAGACCTCTCAAAACACAATATCTTGGCTCCACCTACCATTATCAGAAACACTTCTTCTCCAGTTGATAGACATGAAGGTAGTCTCTCACAATGTGTCCAGTAATTTTAATCTTTACAGCATTAAAATTACCTGTTTCCAGGTCCAGCACTGCATCTACTTCAGAAATCTACCAACACCCCAGTAGAGTCTTTTACCACATTTCACTAAACTGACATCAATCTAAGTGGCTTCTGTTTCACTTTCATGGTCTCTAAGTTATTAGAGCAATGCATTACATATTATAGTGCTATTCAATAACCTCTATTTCTAGCTTTTCTGAAAAGGTTGTATCCTTCAATATTCATGTTCTGTCATGACTGCCATGCTACTATCTGATGGCTGTGATATCCAGTTTAATATTCTGCAATTCAAATTATTCTATTTTATATCCCAAGCTCCTGGTATTTGCACAAAAGTGTTTCAGCTCTGTTTGCACTTCAGCTAATACAACCTTAACTGCATTCAAAGCTGGCATAGTCATAACCACTAGTTACGTTACCTGACTACTATTCTCAGACATTTATTGCACTTAACTTTTATTCTAATAATTGCCCACTGTTCTGTACAGTTACACCGCTTTATCTGAGGTGCTATCCTGGGTTTCCTACCTCTTTTTATGTATACTTTAAAGAAAAAAAGGAAAATCATAGGCATTACGCAAATTATCACATTTCTCAGTTTGAAGTTCTTCTTTAGCAATGGCACAAATTGTGAATGCCAGCAAGCTGTTTCTCTGGGGATTACAGTTTGAGCTCATCTTTCAAAAGATTCCTTTTCCAGTAGATGCATTTTAAATGGTCAAAATTTCTAAATCCCTTCTTCTAGGACCATGTCTTGAGTAATCCATGACTTTGTTATCCTGTTACATCTCTTTCTTCCAAGGCCTGGGAGAATTCTGCTCAGTGCCAAGCGAGCCTCCACACAGCCACGTGGCTTCTCCAGCCCACTGGACTCTTCCAAAAGAAACCTTCAATATTTCTACTGTCTGCAGAGTCATAAACATATATCTCCAATTACCCTCCATTAGCCAGATTTCTCTTCACCCTTGTTTTTTAGAGCCACAAGCTTCCACTGGTATACTGAATAAACATGTTATACTGAAGTGGATTTACCATTTTGTCCAGCACATCTGTAAACTTACAGTTGTACGTATCCCCACCTCTCCATTCCTCCAATATGTCAAAGTCTTATGTGATCTCCAGCCTGTATACTTTTGGTCTACCCATGACAAAGCAACACATTAAACAAAATAGGTTAGCAGGCTTGGAAAGGAGGTTCATGGAAACTTAATAGTTCTTTCACCTCACTCCCCTGCCCCCAAAAAATAAATTACCTTCACTGCCATGGGTTACCTGGAGCTTCTAGTGACTCATTTTCTAACCATTAATAAGGAGAGGAGAAAAAAATAAAAATACATCTCACAGGAAAATACAAGGCAGTTTTATTTCTAAATATTCTCTCTTTTTAAAAGTTACTAAACATACTTCTCTAGATATCAAAAATCCAAGTATCCTACAGGAAACTGAAGGCAGGAAACATTCAGACTGGAAGCGGGCTTTAGTCACTGAAAAGTATGAGACACTTTAGTTCTATATCCACAGCAAAACAATGCAGTCTTAACTTAAAGAGCTGCAATGTTACTACCATAGTAAGAAAGCTCCGAATCTCAAATGGTGGCTTGTCACTTTTCTTAAGCAACAATAAAGAAAATCACGACAAAGCGTGAAAGCAGCAGCCACAAATCTGTACTTCCATGCTCCCCACACGTAAAATGAAGTCAGAAGCAATTTAGAATAAGAAACAGTAGGCAGCACTAGGAGATATTGATAGGAAAACAAGCTCTACTTACTAAAAGAGAATGCGAAATGAAAAAATGTGCAGAATATAAACAACAAAGACAAAAAGTTGCAGTTTCTCATGGCATAGAACAGAAAAATATAACAACAACTCTGTTCTGGATTCTTAAGACAAATTTGTAGCCAGTCCACGTAACACTTAAAATCCTTTGAGATTACACTATTTACAAGATGTTTTGCTTAAAGTTCAGAAAGTTATGATGGAACACTAATTTTATTGGGCCTATTTACGAATTGATAGTACTTTCTTCTACAAAAAGAACAGCAAATTTTTTTAGCACATATTTTCTGAAGATATTTGGTCTTTGCGTTTTCATTAGGAAGAAAAAAAAATGTTATTCACACATACTTGAAGTAAATATGAATATTTTTCCTCATTTGACATACCCCTCTCAATCTCAGTAACACAGTTTGTAATAACAGTATATGACTTCTAAAGAAAAATGCCATGTCTCCTTGGAATATTTTCCCTTAAGCTCCTTATTGTATTATCACCCTGGAAGAACAGACAGAGCAGTAGCTGGTATACTTTTCTTCTTTCTACTACTATATATTTTGTTAAAAAAAATACGGGAGGGCAAGTAAAAAAGCAATTGCACCTAACCATAACAGTACAAGTTTGTTTTTACCAGCACTTGGCTTTACATACAGAGAAGATGCAAACAGAAACACTACCAAAACATAACATGGATTCAATACCAAATGTATTTTGGTATTGAATCCAAAGTTTATGGACCCTGAATTACTTTAGCACTCCCCCAGATTAAGCCCCATATTCTTGCTGGAAAGCTAAATATATGCAGATACCTTTACAAAAAGCTTTGAGCCAGGTTATTTACAATACTGAGCCTGCTCTCTGAGTCCAGACTGTATCACAGAAGCTTAAAACCCTAAAACCAGAGTTACAATTACATCTTTTGAAGTACTAAAAAAAAAAAAACCCAACCAAACAAAAAAAACAATAAAAAAAAACCCACCCACAATATCCATTATCTCCACTTACTGTACAGCATCTAAGATCTACCCACCTATTCACAGAACAGAATCCCACCCATCTTACAGAAGGAAGAAGAAAAGCCCATCATCTTTATAAATTTGAGATGCAACTCTGCCACCACTTCACTCATCAGCAATACAGAAACACAGTAACTGCTATGAATGCAAGAGGGAACACAGCTTCTACCACATCTGCTGAAAGGGCACAACATAAACCCTCCCAGAGCATTTCATGGCCATCAACTTACTCCTTCAAGAAAGCCTGGCCCTACTGCAAGCAGTAACCTAACCCTATTTCTTGTCTACTCAGCCTCACTTTTCTAGCAGTTATTTAATTTCAGGCACAACGTAAGCCACAGGTACTTGACTCTGACAAAGTCTGAATAATTTGTCTATAACATATAATCAGACAAGTCTAGTAAAACAAGAAAAGCTGCTTTGATGCACACTAGATTTTTTTAAAAGCTAAAATAATAATTCCACTGTAAGTAATTTACATTTGGTTTCCAAATTATTTTTCAGCAAATGACAGAGCTTGGTTAGACTTACCACGTCTCCTTGAACACACACACATATATATATATACACTTACCTAACTTCTTACTAGCATCCTTCCTTCTTGTCATTTTTAAGCATCTTAGTATTTTAAATGCAGCTTGATATCCCACATACTGGCTATATTTACAAGACACAGGTCAGAAAACTTCTCATCTGTCTTTGACTATCTTTCTTTATTATTGATTCCTCTTTTTTAATATTTAATTAACCTTTTTTTCTAATCTAGTTGCAACTTTGTGATTACTTTGAAGACAAACTTTACAACCTGTATTTCACAAAACCGATAAAAGATGGAAGTTCCACCCAGACATTATGCTCAGCCTGCTACCAGTTCTCTATCCAGAACTGTTACATCCTCAGATCTAGTTCACTGATGCAGGTACAAGACATTCAAATGATAGCCAGTAAAGAAGCTGCACGCATGAATTGATGGGGTTAAAGGAAAAATGATTTGCTGAAAACTTAAAGTAGGATTGATCATATAAAGGATTAGCGGGATATATAAACACATGTGATACCTAAATTAATCCATTTGGGATTAAGAGACCAACTCACTGATAGGAATTCTGGGTAATATTAGATGAATGACTGAAAAATCATTCTGGATTTAGCCTGGGATTAGACAGCAGGTAACTCTCAGTATGCCTGATTGCATCTGTATTTTTTCAGACACAATAGGAACCAACTTGTACCAACCTACAACTTGCTTATTATGAATTCTATAAATTTTTAAAAAAATTAACAACCTATTTGACTGCAAATGCCCCTTGTGCCAAAGGGAGAAATCCGGAGTCTAGATGTCTATCCTTAAATGGAAACTAATGAGGATTACTGGTAAAAACCTTTAGACTTCCTAATCACTTTAGCAGGTTTTGTATGTATTACAGCAATTCGTCCCAGAGCCTGTAGAGGATAAGAGAATGGTATATCCTCAGAGGACAGGAAACACTAAGGCATCAAGTTCTGCTGTTGAAAAGGAGATGAAAGAGACAAGCTAGTCCCAAAATAAAAAAATAGATAAGGAAAGATATTAATTCAGTGTCTTCATAGGGACACAAAATCAAAGAGTTGCTATGAAAAATAAAAGAAGAGATAATGGAGGGGTTATTTACAAATATACAAAGTAGAAATCCATACTTTCTAACTTATGAGACTCATTAATAAGTATGGTATAGATAGCTCAAGATTTCCTTCACTGTAGATCTCTGTAGATGCATATAGGACCAAAACCTGCATATTGTGGGGTTTATTGTTGTTAGGGTTTTTGGTTTTGGGGGGACAGGGGGAAGGCACAGGAGAAACACAAAGCTACCAAGCACTGTGTGACCAGGAACATCTAACAAATACATCTAACATGATGCTGCAACAGACACCTACAGTTATTTTCACAGGATTTGTATTGATGAAGAATTAACATTAATACTATTAACAGCCTTTTTAGAGCTAACCTCAACTAAACCAGCAGATTTTTCATGCAATAGAAGACCACACTGATGTGGACAGCACATACTTGCCATAGTTCTCTTTAGGCTGATACATAATATAAAGCTGTATTCCAATGATTGCTCCATAAGGCCGAACTGCTTTTAGATACCTCTCAAAGCTTCCCCTTTATGAGCCAGGACCAGCCTGAGCATTGAAACAAAAGGAACAGTACCATGACTCAATACATAATAGTCAATAATTACTTTTAAAGGAAAAAAAGTTACATCCAACTACCTTACCTGAGCTTAGTATGTCAAGAAACTGACTTCAAGAAACTAGCTTTGATGGCTTCTGCTTTTTCACTCTTCCCTGAGATTTTTATTTTCTACAAAGCTTACTCTCACTCTCAAACAGGTTCTGTTGAATTCAGCAGTAACAGTGTTGAATTGTAGCACTCCTAGTCACCACTCCTCCCTACTTGCAGAAGGCACCATCCCTACAGCAAGGGGGACAGAAATAAAGATATGTTGATCCTCCACATCTGCTATTCAACACACATGAGCGCTGGTATCAACACAAACTAGAACACCTGGCTGAGACCAGTGACAGCTGAAAAGCCAGCACATCGTTTGCTTCTGCTGCCCAGCACTAACAACACAACACACCAGTAAGGACGGTAACTTCCCCAGCCACTTCAGCAAGACACAGCAGGGCTTGTCATCTGCTTTCTACTCTTATTTCCCATTCCCTTGTACTAAGCCAGGGGGCAGGAATCTCAGGATGTTCAGTAAGAAAACGTGGGTTTAATGGCTGAATGTTCCTTTTAAATATGGATGAATCATAATCCCTGAAGGTTATGGTTTTCCATACTTGCAAGACCGGTCCTGATGGGATTAATTCTTGTAATAGCATAGCTGATCACCACCATTAAGCAAATAAAAAAACCACATAATCAAGCAGATAAATGTATGCAAATAAACAATTTCCTAAGATCTGAAGGGACTCAGTGCTATGTCTAGAGGATGGCACAGTTTTATTTCTTAGCCTCAAATTTAAGCAAAGCATTTAGAAACAAACAGATCTCTCTGCCCACCTGGAGTACTGATTATCTAAGTCCAGCTGCCTTAGTATCTACGTTGTTTTCTCCTGCCAGTCTTCTCCAGACATGTTCCCTTTATGAGAGCACCTAATCTGCCCCACTGAGTCTGATTACAGACTAGACATGCCTAACTATAGACTGGTGTCATCCTGTTGGCAATAAACTAAATCATTACTCAGCAGAGGTCTTTACAAGGTGGCTTTATATTCCTCAAAACCTTAGTAGATAAAACAGGCCCTGGAAATCACAGACAGACATTAGTGCTGTGATCCTGCAAATGCTTTGCCTTTCAATGACTGATCAGTCAAGGACTGTACAACTTCAATCCACTTTTGCTTCTCCTACACCATAGTTCTCCACCATACACAGTTTGGTTAACTAGGAAAAGAAAGAAAAACACCTAAATCCTACCTCAGTTTTTGCATTTATCAGCCAATGCATGGTATATTTGTAGAGCAAATATTTATGACATATTAGAAAGGTCAACGATATACTTAATGTATTGTGAAACAGTGACCTCTGCTTACTCACTCACATTTCAAAGGGACAAAATTCTGGTCCTACACGTTGAGCCTTGGAAGAATCACAAAGTTCTCAGACAGAGATTATGGGCCTGACAGCTTGATTTATTCATTTTCTTAAAGAGTTGCAAAGACATTAAATGTGTCTGAATGCTCGTGCCTTCCAGAGGAAAAGTAATTTCCTATTTCCAGGATGAAAATGGCACCATAAGTGGTATGTTCTCCCACTTTGATGAAGAAATTCATTTCTGTACAGACTGCCCTGACTGGAAGGATGAGAAGAATGGAATAGCTAACTAACAAACACTTCTGGCCAGGAGACGTGCACAACCAGCCATTTATTTTCCTGCTCCTTACATTCCACTGCTGCTACCAACACAAATCAAGCTGAGCTGAATGGATAATGGAGCAGAAAGCAACAACTGATCAACCTGCTGAAATTTTCTTCAGAAAAAAAGCTTATATCTAAGTATTATTGATAGAGAACACAAAACACTGTGAAGAATCAGTCAAATTTTATTAAAGATTCCATCTAAAGAAAAAGCAGAAGCTTAATTTTGAGAATGCTTCCTAGTTAAATTCACATTCTCAATAGAACATTCATGCTGAGGTGAGCTACAGTTTCACTCTATGTTTGAAAAAATAATTAAAACTAAAATTGTGAGTTAAGTATTCTTCCACCGCTGCAGCAAAATCTGGGGATTGTATTGAATTGTGTATTATATATTCTCAGCAGTAAGGAGATCAAAAAACCATACACACAATGCAGGCAATCTAAGAGCTTTCATGGACTCACTGTGCCAAGATAGAAAGGGTTTCTGGGTACCTACAGCTCAAAAGAAAAGGTGAAAAACTGATAGTTTCATAGTGGCACAGCACCCTCTGACACTGGGATTAACATATGCATGACAGCTGGTGTTAAGAGGCTAAGCAATGAAGACTTGCCTTTCATTAAGGGCATTAATTATGGCATCCTGGGCAAAATCTGCCTAACTCCAAGATACATATCTAGAATTTCCCATGCAGTTTCAGATAGTGTTCTTTCCTTGTCCTTAATGGTGGCTATGTGGTTCTGTCAGATGGCTGCTGCATTTCACCCTAATATAATAGAGATAAATAAGCAAATACAAATCCAGCAACAGAAAAACTGACATTTACTAAAGTATAGCTGAAGTATCCAGTTGCACAGTGTTTGGAACCATTTTGAAAAGAAGGGGAAAGGAAGGGAGTAGTATCTAAATTAAATATTTCACTTCTCTATTCTGGGCTAATCCCTAAAAGAAGACATAATATGGCTGGTATTAAACTAAACCCTCATCTCCTCAGCAACAAAACGGTCCTACATCCCCCTCCACCCCAGGGACACAGGTGCTGGAAGCCAATCTAAGCATGAGAGAAGCAATTTACCCAAAGCACCTTATGCTTGGACTAATCTGAACAGCACAGAGACTGTGAGGCATCAGCTCAAAACTGACATAAATTAGAGCAATCCCAATTGAGCCTGAAGAGAGAAACATAACAGTTTAATCTTCCACTGTCCCAAAATCCAGTACAGTACTTCAGATCTTTCACTCTGGAGATGATGATCAGTGCTGGGACATCTATTTAGCTAACAGAAAAGGAGCCCTGGAGAAAAAACATCCCTCAGGTTTCTCAGTAACCCTGCTCTGTCTACAGCATTGCTAGACTGACTTGTCACAGAAGACAGCTGTGTCACCAGCTGCCATCCATCAGAGGTGGGGGACATTGTTCTAGGACATTTCATACATCTTAAGACGTACCAGCAGCATTTATGCTGTCTATTTGCTCTAAACGAGAGCATCTAAAATACAAAAATACAGAAAGGATAGCTTACCTCCTAATATCTACTTTGCAGTAACCATGTTTTACTACAACTCTTTGCCATACCTGGCCAGAGCTGAGGTTGTCTCCTTTAGGTCTGATACTGTCTGGCAGTCAGTTTGCTGTTTTTCTTACATGGCAGGCATCACTCAAGATGATTTTACTGAATGCTTTGTTCATTTATTTTGTTTGCATTTATAAATCTTCAGGTTAAGTGAAAGGCTAAGTACAGATTCAAGTATGCAGTCTGTATCTATTTAAATATATGTCAAAATTTTGAAATGAAATCATACCAAAATGCTTCCATCAAATCATTTATCCATAGGAAAGGAAATAAAAGGAGGCCTAGCTTGCGGTCAAATTTTACAGTCATTAAATGAGCACAGCTCCCACTGACAGCTGCATTCTCTCTCATTTTATTTCATTTCCATGGATGCTGATAAAACAACAGATTTGACTTGTAATTTGCATATTAAAACTAAAGGAAGAAAACCAGAGTTAACAGTGGTTAAAAAAAATACAACAGTAAGTTTTGACCCCTAGATTGTTGGCCCAGAAAAGTATAATTTGCCTCTTTTTATGTCATCAGGGGACTCAATCCCATGGTACAAATTCTGCCTCCTTCCCTTGTTGGGTCTGCTAAATTACGCTTCACAGAGTAAAGAGTACCAGTTCACCAGCAGCTGCCGGCAGATACATACAGATTCCAACTCAGCACTACACTTGATATAAACTTAATATTTTTTTTTAACTAAATTATGTATTTCAGTTACAGCATTCAGGAAGCTTTATTGAGTGACAAGTCATCCAGTACAATAAATACACTGCTATCCTATATCAACTGTTTACACAATACTCCTATCACTCTTATTTCATATGGTGAAACTCAATACTACCTGGAAAAGCTTTGCATGCTCTTCTCTTTTTATTTTTCTGTCAGTGGTAATAAGTGACAGAATAAGAGAAACTGTAACAAATAAGACCTTGTTATCACCTTCTCATGCCACTGGGTTACTGGACCCAGAATAGGTGGATCCAGTACAGTCCACCTTCCAGTACGGTCCACCTAGAGTGAGGGAAAACATGGCAACCACCCTTCATTTAAGAAGATACTGACTTTAGCAAAAAAAAGTTCAAGTTACTGACTACCATTATATCATCTTTTATTTCATGCCTATCTACAACATACATTTTCAAGTCCTCTGATATTCTGACAATCAAGTTTTCATCTGTTCATAGAATAAAGATTTCTCTCTAACAAATTATACACCACTAAATGTTACCACCATCCAAGCGCCTTGTAACCAGTCAGCCTGTCCCAGTAGGATAAGAAATCAGTCTTAGTTTTACAGATTAAGATCACTTAATTAAGATTACTTATTCTTACGTTGGATCAAAAAATTACAATCACTCCCCATTCTCTTCAAATGGAAAAGGGTGACTAGATTTTTTTCCTTTTTTTAATTAGCATTTTGATTATGGCTTGTACAAAATTTTTGGTAGTCACAAGGCAATTTATTTGTAGGCTATCCAAAATAAATTGCATTTTATTGATAAACTATATTAAAAAAAAATTTAATATATATTTTAATGTCATATCTACAGAGGCATAGGAATGTAATTTGAAAACAAAGGATTACTTTTGACATGCAATTGAGAGGGTTATATTTCAGGGGCTTTTCAAAAAAATAAGAAAATGGCTATCTGTCATGCCCTAAAGTAAGCTGCACTTAAGTTTTTATAAAGAAAAACAAAGGCGGAAACTAGGAGAAATACAGAAATGTCATCTTTTCCCCTTATTCTCCCAGCATTTCTGTCATTTCTTATTTTTCTAGCCTAAGAGTTTCTCAAACTGCCCAAAGGTTTGTGTAATCAACTTATTTGCAGCTGCCCTGCTATCACCACCAAAACCAGGAGACAAGACATATAATGACAGTTTAGATAAACTTTTTTACTTTTCATTTGATTTCCTTAGTCTAAAACAACACACACAACTACACTTCAAACTTTCATCTTCTTTTTCTCACCACTGAACTAATAGAATTTGTCAGGAAAACAGCCTTAAAACCCAAGGAAGAAAACAATGAAGACAGCAAAATGAGCAAAGGGACTGTCAACTTCACCTCCAGCTTTCCAGGCTATCAGTGCCCATCCTTTTCATCCTTACTAAAATATTCTTATCCTGATCCTTCATACCTACCTCCTACTTCAATTATCCCTGGCTCTCATTAAAGGAGCCTAGTCTTTCTTCCCACAAATCTAGATTTCCACCATTTCCAACATAAGCTTTCTTTAGAAAAACCACTCTATTCCCAAATCTATCCCAGATAAACATGGTAATTTTTTTCCATATAGAGGCAGAAATTCTCTACAAGGCTGTACCTAAAATGCTCTTAAACAGTTTTATGTATTCCACTAAAAAAGACTGACACTTTCCAGCCAGAAACTATACTTGTGTTGAAAAGAAAATAATTAAACCTCCTGCATTCAGTGTGAAGAATAACAGTACATTTTAGATTAAGACAGAAAAATACCACTTTTACAGACACAAAGAACAAAGACAAGAAATGTTGAACACACATCATTTCATTATATGGCAATACATAGTTCTAACCAGATCATTAAATAATTCTTAATGATATTGTGTTACAACTAAGCCAAAGAATAGGAAACTGGGCTGGTAAGCAGCTAAGAGCACAAGCAAAAGTGCTCCTGCACCTCAGGGGGTGGAGGCACAGGGGACTCAGAAGAAATCTTGCAAAAAATTCTTCAAAAAAGATATTCAAACTATAACTCACAGCAAGACTTTTAATAAAAGCACCAACGTGTTCTGTTTTTAATAAGGATGCAGATTTAAAACTGAAGACCTTAACTGAGGTCAATTTCTTGGTCTGATCTGAACCCTGTGTTCCAGTTAAGTCATCAACTATGATCAGCAAACTGCCCTGCAGAGTGAAATTCTTATGAGCACACATCTAAGGAGGCAACTTTCCCACTATGTCCTACTTCTGCTTAGGCACTTCTGTGAATGAAGAATAGAGCTGTAAAGTATCAAGTGCCGGGGACAGACCAGCACAGAACTGTGCCAATCCAGAGTCTATCGTAACGCTGTCACAGATGAGAACTTTCAGCTTTGTTTTTCAGGATTAAGGCAATTTAAAAATCTACAGATAAAGATCTTAAACATTAAATAGGAAGGAATTTAGATTATTTAGTTCCAGTGTAATCTAGCTTCTGGCAGACACATACAAAGGAAGATTTTATGTCTTAACCGTTAAGCAAAGAGTGATTAATAAGCACCAAAATTCCAAAGGAAGTATGAGAGATATCTTACCTATCTCATCTACAAAAATGACTTTAAGCTATTTCTTATGACACTGAATTAAATATTAACGTCCCTTAATATTACTCTTAACATTAAGAATCCTCACATTTTAAACATTAAATCCACAACTAAAAGTAAGATTGGAAAATTACTTGCAAAAAAATGTGTTCAATAACTATGCCCTGTGATAATATGAATGTGAAGTTGAATCTAGTTGCTGTTATCAAGAATCACCACTCCAGTGAGCCAGAAGGGGTACACATGCACATGCTCAGACTCAAAACATTTCCAAAACTGTGTCAGAGGTGCACAAGGTAGTAGTACAACTACACACAATAGGAAAACTTGTTACATACTGTTAATTTAGTGTAAGCACAGCAGCAGAAGCTTCTTATGAGAATGCCAATTTCTTCCTTTTGGTCTCACAGGTAGCTCTGGCATACTTGTTTTCTCCCTTGCTGGTCTTCTGGCACTCAGCTTTATATATGTTCATTTATACATGAGCACTCAGTTCTAGCTTTTTCCCCAACTACAGTAAAACAGTCAGTGACTAATGCATCCACAAAGACCAATAAGAATGCAAGTAATTTATGAAGTAATGCTGCTATTTGCAAATACTATATCAAATATTCTGTAACAATTTAGGAAACCAAGTACAAGTGAAAATGTTACTTCAAACTGAAAGCTTAAAGTATTACATTGATTCATTCTGAATTTTTAGGCTAATGGTGATTTTAAAGTTTTAGATTTGGAAGCTCTAGTTACAGTCCAGCCTCAAGGTCGCACAAACACTCACCTTTACTTGAGCAATTCAGTGCTTCCCTGGGCAATCCAGCCATTACCGTACACTTCCCATGTGCTAATGTGTATGTCCGGCTGGTAAAGCTGTAGCCACGATGGTCCGATAACAGACAAGACAAGGCTTGGAGGCCAGGTTGGCGTCCACACCACCATAAAGTGCATAACCTAGCACAAATAGTGTTTGCGTGACTGCACAGATGATGTACTGCTCAAGCTCACTCAGAGACGAGTGATGATTGGCCAGACCAAAATATTATTTTTAATAATTTATTAATTTATTTGAATATTTTGAAAATGTTAAAGTCCTGGACCTGGAATCATACCTACTGAGACCATACTTTGTATACAGAGCTTTGGAATCTCACCTGCCCCTTCTCCCTGATCTTCTTTGCTGCCCTTAAAAAAACATGAGCAGCAAATTTCTCAATTGATGCTCTCATCCACTCACTTCTTATTCCTCAGCCTTACTTATTTTGAATAGTAAATTATAGGAGGAGGATGTCTGGCTTGAGACTACTGCCCCAATACTGTATTATTTTATCTAGTTATGAGATGCAGACTAGTAAGGACAGGGATGACAGATACACAACGGGCCATTCTGAATCCCCAAGCCAAATCCCTGGATGTATTGTGGAATAAAAATCATAGTAATGCCGCCCAGGTTAACTTGTCTGCTGATTAAAGCTCTTATTCCCAGTGGACTTTTGAGGAGACCGGATACCACAGGAATTAATAGAAAAAAATTGGATTCACACTAATTTTGTAACACTTTCAGCTTTAGGAGCAGATGTCTCAACACAGTAACCGAGGAGAAATGTGGCAAAAAATATTCTCAGATTTTTGTGTCTTAGATTAAAAAAAAACCCTCCACATTTCCTCCCTTCAAAAAATAATTGGTCTTTTCCTTCTCACATTGCGCAATATTGAAGAGCCATTCATTCCAAATCACATGGAATATAAACCAGGGCTTCTTCAAGCTTCAAAATTGTTGGCTTCACAGTTGTCTAAATTCACCCCCTACTCCAACACGGTGCTGCAGCTTGTGTAATGCTTCCTGAATAGCAATGTATTTTCCGTGTGATTTGGGATTTGTTCTCCGGTATGCTAATATAAGTTAACTTTGTGATTCTCAAATGTCTATCTGTCAATTGTAAAGTTACTTATATCTTTATTATGGATCAACACCACTTTTGGGGAGGTTTTTTTAATACTTTTCCAGACTGTATGTTGGCTTTCTTACTATTTATTCTTTCCTAGCCCAAATAAAAAATTATTAAAAAAGCTCCACTGGCTGCTGTAACTAGATAAAGAAACTAACACAGAAGACTTTAGCTTTATTTTTTTCCTTAATTTTTAAATACCTAAGCATATTTTCGAGCAGTCAATATCTCACTAAAACTACCATTATCCGTAAATGAGATAAAATACATTTTTCTCAAAGAAAAAGCCTTATCAGACTTATTGGTAGAAGTGAGAAAAAACAAACTTTAATTAGCTATGTATCATCAAGATGAACTGAGAGGTAGTTTGATACCTGTGGAGTACACAGTAAATACTAATAGAAAGGTCATAAGGTATTTATCTTCCAATAAACAGAAGCAAATGCAATTTCTGTTACAGATCTCAGCTTTCCCCTTATTTAGAAAAGGAAGATTAAATATTTTATGACTAAAAAAAAAGGAATGAAGTATCAGGTAGTTAGGATAAAAAACAACTTTTGCACACCATGCTGTTTGTACATTCTTAAAGTAATGCCAAAGAAAGTTTAGGAAGTTCCCTTTCTAAAATGTTGCACTTATAGGCAAAGTGTTAACGTCTGTAGAAAGACTAATGGTTTTCCAACATATTTCTTTGATAAATGGGTTAACTAAATTAGATTATTTTATTTATTTATTTATTTTTAATTAAGTCAGTCCCTTGCCTGGAGCAGCCAGAGTTGTTTACCCACAATGGCCGTGAAATTCCCCGTGTTTGATGGTTTAATTATCTCCTCCTTGCCTGGTAATTCTTTTAAGGCATTTCTTTTTTTTTTTTTTTTTTTAGCATTG
>VFFE01007140.1:1354050-1470232 GCA_008921705.1 Burhinus oedicnemus | reverse complement strand
GTTTTTTTTTTTTTTTTTTTTTTTTTTTTTTTTTGTTCAGCATAGCAAACAAAAAGAATTATCTGTCTGTCTTTCTCTGTTCAATCTTATGAACTTACTTACACTTTGTGTCCCCTTCTTCATGTATGATGACTTTTAAGTTGATGGACTAAGGCAGTGTTTATTTTAAATATAGTATAAATTATTTTATTTATTTTCAGTTACCTGAGCCACTGCCGTCCATGACCTATACAGACACCTGCTACCTACAGACACTAGATCTGAATTTTGTTTACTCGTTTGGTTCATCATCTGTCAGACACAGAAAATTCTACTGAGAAGAGCATAGCAAGTTACACGTAACTCCCACCTCAACTCTAGGTCCTGGCTTACACTGTCTGATTCCGTTAGTAGTCTGGGAGTAATAAGAACTAGGTCTGAAAGCTGTGAATATCCTTCACTGGGCTAGAATGGGAACAACGCTATTTGGACAGAAATAGAACGTGTTGAAAGATCACCATGTATGAAGAAAGAGCAAAATCCAGTATCACTGACTGTAAACTGTAGTATGTCAGAGACTTTACATTTACAACTTTCCTTCACTAATGAACACAGGCATACTGAACATTTCTTATGAAGTTCCAAAAAATAACTATATGCACCTTTCATTAAAAAACAGAAAACTGACTGCTTAACAGTATACGAGAATAGAATTTATTTTAGTTCAAGGTCTGCTTGACCAACAGTAGTTCTACTCATAAAATTTAAATTACATCTTCATTAAGAATTGAAACAAACTAAACTTGTTATTATGAACACATTAGAACAAACCCAAATCTTTTTCTCTCCCAAATAACCATCAAGACTAACACTATGGGACAGTTTGAAAGACAAATCCTGATCACCAAATTACCAAACGGTTTAGGTTGGAAGGGACCTTTAAAGATCATCTAGTTCCAAATCCCCTGCCATGGGCAGGGACACCTCCCACTAGACCAGGTTGCTCAAAGCCCCATCCAACCTGGCCTTGAACACTTCCAGGGATGGAGCATCCACACAACTTCTCTGGACAACCTGTTCCAGTGTCTCACCACTCTCATGGTAAATAATTTCTTCCTTATGTCCAATCTAAATCCACCATCTTTCAGTTTGGAACCATTATCCCTTGTCCTGTCACTACAGGCCCTGGTAAAAAGTCTTTCTCCACCTTTGTTACAAGCCCCCTTCCTATAAGTATTGAAAGGCTGCAGTAAGGTCTCCCTGGAGCCTTCTCCAGGCCAAACACCCCCAACTGTCTCAGCCTTTCTTTACAGGAGAGGTGTTCCAGCCCTTTGATCATTTTTGTGGCCCTCCTCTGGGCCCACTCCAACAGGTCTATGTCTTTCCTTTACTGAGGACTCCAGAGCTGGATGCAGTACTCCAGGTGGGGTCTCACCAGAGCCGAGTAGAGGGGCAAATCACTTCCCTTGACCTGCTGGCTGCACTTCTTTTTATGTGCACCAGAATACAATCTGCTTTCTGGGCTGCAAGCACATATTGCCAGCTCATTTTTAATTTTTCATCCACCAGTATCCCCAAGTTCTTCTCAGCAGGGCTGCTTTCAATCCATTCATCACCCAGTCTGTGCTGATATAGGTGACCACCCTGACTCAGGTGTAGGACCTTGCACTTGGTCTTTTTAAACTCCATAAGGTTCACATTGCCCTGCTTTTCTCAAGCCTGACAAGGTCCCTCTGGATGGTAAAAGCCCACCATAGGGTGTCTGTCTAGAAAGGAGGCGTTAGAGACCTTGTGAGTCCAGGACATTGTGCCAGGCAGGCAAAAGAAAAAGGAAACTAGGAAATAGATAGGAAAGTCTGATTTCTGTGCTTCGTGTTGTACGAACAACACAAAAGATGAAGAATGGGGTACATTATCATCGATAATGCAAATAGTAAAAGAGAACCAAATACGTTTCATCAAGATACTCACAAATCCAAATTAAAGACATTGAAGGTTCTCATGCTCTCCATGACCCAAATGCACCCTGCTGTATTCCTGCCTCAAAGGGAGTCAGTCTCACATGTGAACATTAAGGAGGCAGCCAGCTCATCATCCCCTCATAAACACAGAAGTTCTCTAAACATCAACAGGGACAAAACAACCTTTGAGGTAAGATGGAAAGTGGCCAAGCACACAAAGACTTAACTTCATTGTTGAAGATTCAGGAAAGCTGCGACACTGAGACTGTTTATGGCATATCCCTTCATTTTCCATCTGGTAGGAAAATTTCCACTAGCCCTGATGTATTTTATGACTCCCCAGAGATTCCCTGCTCTGCAGACACTAGCCCTCCTCCAGTTTCTCACTGCCATACTAACAGAGGCACATCTTAACTTGCCTGTTCAAGGTATCAGTACATTTGACCAAAATGCGAGTCTGAGCTTCAGCCCAATGAGTGTTTTCAAGATGGGACCTATACTTCCTTCCAAGATACCAGCACTTCTCTGTCTCTCTGACCATCCTGTCCCTTCTGTGCATTTCCAGAATCAACACAACTCGGGTTACATTACCAGTAATTTTTAAAATTTAATTTTTAAATTAAGCTAAGAAAATTTTTTTAGAAAACAAAACTCAAAACCCAAGATCTTACAAAGTGCTTCCTTGAGCTCCAGAAAACTTACAGCACTGCAAATGGGGTCAGAATCCGCTCCCATCACTCAAGGGAGGTGAGAGATACGTGACATTGCTGACTATACAACAAAGGCTCTTTTGAATTATTTACTACAGCAGAACTAACAAATCATCTGGATATAAAGCTGCAACACTGCTCCAAATACAGAAATGAAAAACTAGGGTCATAACTGACAGGCTGGTATTGTCTTTTAAAATTGCTTAAAAATGCATCTTCTGCTCTGTTTTCAGTATTCTTGTACTTTGTAATTCAATTTTCTTAAAAATATTTCCACCTTAACCTTCAAACTATAGTGGGAGACATTACTCTTTCAGAACACAAAAACAGATTTTCAAAGCTGATGTTTTTCAGAACTTAGGAAGTATCTGACAAGAACACAAACTCCCACAAACACGGGCTAGACCTTCATCAGTATTTTATTTAAAATAGGCAAAAGGTGCATACGTTTTGGGGTGTTTGGTTTATTTTATTCCTCAACTGGAACAGTTCATGAGGACGAAGCTACTCATTATTTTTGTATTTAACAAAAAGAGGTAGCTGCAAACCTCAGGTGAAATTCCACTTTACCTGCACTATGTTGTTTTGATGAACTAGATCAGACAGAGGAAAAAACTTGATCACTGCTTCAGGCAAAACGCCCAAGCATGTCATTCTATTGTAACACACCAAAATTGATTGTTAAGGTAATTTCAGCACACTGAAAATGAATAACCGTAATTTTGCTTTTGAAAAAAAGAGTACAGTTTTTCTCTGTTCTCTTGTTGATATAAATCTTAATAAATAGTCACAGATAACTCTAGGACACCTCATTAGCAAGCTGTTCAACAAGTTGAGCAAGTGCTGAATTAGATATTTTAAATAATTATTATAAATGTATCTTCTCCTAGTAATATGGAAACAATTGTAGCACGTTTCTTAGTGGAACATGAGATTTATTTAAATATGATAGCCAACAAACGCTACCACCTGGAAGAAGACTGCAAGGTTTGGCTGTACTAGAAAAATAAGTGGACGACTCCAGACAAGTTAGCTTCCCTTTGTCCCCACTGCTCAGGTAAGAAGTGACTTGTATCCAGGAGCTCCAGAGGCTTAATCTGGGACTCATCACCTTGTTTCCAAGACCAGTATCAGTTATTCCTCCAACTTGCACCCAGGACCACAGGTAACAGACAAGAAAGCTGTATCTGCAACTGAACCACCCGTGGTAACAGTTTCAGAGGAATTTTCTCCTACACACAAAAAGGTAAAATAAATAAAAAGTTTTACCTTCCTTGTAACATCATACTACCAAGAACAGTAAACTTAGAGGGTTACTTTGGCAGTCTAATGCTTCTTTGATCACACAGCACGCCACGCGCATAAAACACTCAGTAGCATCCTAAACACTTAGACAGCCACAAGACCCATTCTCAGGAGTAGAGTTCTAGTGAACAAGCAGATGGCCCTCAAACAACAGCCAAGTACTAGCCCAGAACAAAAATATTAGGAAACTGGGTGACCAACCTGCAGGTTGGGGGTGGGGGGGAGGAAAATAAGACTGCTACCATCACACCTGCACAGATCAAGCCTCCTCAGCCTTTATGAAACACAATCCTAAACTGGACAAAGAGATTTCAGTTTCCCATGATCATAGTTGGAGGTGAGAGCGTTGGACACCAGATCAGACAGTTTATATCTGGAATACTTTATATATGGGTCTAAAATAAACTGTCATTTATTCTTGCTTCAGTGTCTGTATTCCTTTCACCCTGTGAGTCAGTCGGCGACTTCTCACAGTATGCTTTTCTCAGGAATCTGCTCTGTCAGGTTCCCACACATCTTTATATCAGTCTTCAGTTGCAAATTGTAGTACAACTCCTATTCACATTAATATGGGCATCCAAAACCTTTTTTTTTTTTTTTAATAAACTGGTGTTTGACATGCTTTTTTTTTTTTGTGCGAGGTTACCACAGTTTGCCATTCAATTAAGAATCCTAATCAAAACAAACCAACCAAACAAAAAAATTATCTGTGAATGCCGAACCAAAAAGTTCCAAACTGAGATGTGGTATCTCAATTTACACTTGGAGTTCAAGCAACAACTAAGATTCTGAGCTGCCAAGGAGAACAAGGTTTCCTTTGCTGCAATCTATCAATGATAAAAGTTAAAGCTGAGTTTTCAAAAGACTAGATAAATGTAGAGGGACACTACTTACTGTGTCCCTCAAAGACCCGTATACACACATTGCAGTATGTCTCCAAGTACAGGTTTACTGGAACATCTACATTTTCTGCTGGTAAATCTTTCACATTATCTTCAAAATACTGATATTACAGGTATCAATGGTACCTAACATTTTCTTCTGTGAAAAGTATTATAGTAGTAGCAGAAAAGCAAGGAACGGGAAGTGTTATTTCCTCACTAAACACTCCTACTGTTTTATGTTACATTTCTATCTTCTACTTAAGTCATTATCAGAAGTTGGGATTTTGTACAATATTCTTTCCTCAGACATACTCAGCATGTCCTGACTTATACCCTAAGCATGTACAGTCTTCCTAATTTACCACCAGATTGATTACAGATCAATTTTAGTGCAAAGTACTACATATACTTACATATATATATTTTGACAGCCTGAGTACACTTAATAATCCCAGCATGCAGATAACTTTGCTTTTTCCAATATGCAGTTCCAAAGAAGCTACTGTGACCAGGCTTTTCATTTTTGACAGAGAAAGAAAATCCAATTCATAAAAACATAAAGCTTTCATGGTGTTACATCAAACTGCTTTCTAATTTCACTTGCAAATATATAACAAAGCAGTTCAACAACTATGCATACAACTTTTATAGGCTGGGTCCTCTAATCCCCCTTGCTTTTTATGCTGTAGTAGGGACATCTATCTCTAGATTATCACATCTTGATGGTACAGAAACTGATTTAAAGGTTTATTGTAAATGTTATTTTCTCCACCTTGACCGTAATTTTTGTATAATCAGACATTGCTAAAGGAAAACTTTGAAAGCACTCCAAGGTATACTAACAAAGGACGTACTTTGCTCAGAAACAACTGTCCTAACTCCCATTCTCACTGAAGCCCCCTTGCAATGCTTGAACAACATTAAGATGTGTTTGGGCTTTTTGAGGCTCATACATCGTAACATTTTTAAAAAGACTGACATCACAGCAACTGGTTTTATATATATATCACTTCACACACATAGACACTTTCTGTAAGGAAAAGACAAACTGTAACAGTACATGCAATTTGACCTCAGTAATTTGCTCTGGAGATTATGTACGATCTAATTTATTTTTTTTTAAAAAAGCCAACATATACATACCAAATCATCCTAGGTAAATGATAAATGGCCATAATACAGCTATAAAATATTAAAATGAAGTCTCACTCATCATTGTTTCATTAGTTGATAGCTTTTGTTCTACGGTTTTAAAATACACATCTCAAATAACATTTTCAAAAATACATGTGGTTTTCCTAACCAATAAATAACTACAAACACAAGCTAGCTAACCAGGATTAAACTGTAGACTGCATTTACAGTATGGCAGCTATCTACAGTAACTGCCCAAACATATTCTCTTTCTCAAACAAGGTAAATTCAAGATATATTTAGACCATGAAGACTAAGTGACCTCATATTTAACAGGAGTACATGCAGTAAAAATACACTTATCTATGAACTGAGCCATGAGTGTGGCAGCTTCTACTGGGTTTGTTAAGAATTCCAAAGGTCTTAAGGCTTCTTCATATTTTACACTGCCATCTAGTGTAAGCTATATTCATATGTTCCAAGCTTCCAACGATCAGCACCTGAGGTATCCAAAACCAAAAAAACTTCTGTAAAAACAGTAGCCACCACTTTTGTCTTTATTACTTGGAAAATATCAGTTCCTAGAAGGAAGAGACTACGCTAGCCAGCCAAAACAAAATACCAAAACCTAAAGCTATCTGACAACAACAGTGGGAAAGCCAAAAAATAAAAATCCTAGAGATACGACAATTAAGAATGATATACATGTATTTTTTAACTCAGTGGCCAAACAATCATCCAATATGATTCATTTGGAAAAATGTTTAATGTAGATTCACTGAGTGAAAACTTAATTAATGCAGGTTAAGCATCTGTGCTTGTATAGAAACTACAGATCAAATTAAACCGTATTTCTCAATAGCAGGTCTAAACTGACAACGCTTATTTCAATGTTGAGGTTTTTTTGAACCAGGTGTTTCTTTGTCATTTACATCCTCTATCTTTATTCCAAGGTTTGATCACTGGATCACTGCCTGATGAGCCTGATCGCACTGCTCCTGTGGAAAGAGCTGTTGTGCAGGACGCCAGCAAAGTTTGCTTTACGATCAACTTCCCCGACAAGGCAACATTGCCATCTTTATCTGTTTCAGCTAACACAGAGAGGCTACGCCACGTGGCCATTCTACAAAGGCCACATGAATTGTGTGTCATGACAGACAGTAACACAGAAATTCCAGATATAGCTGCCTTTGGGGGGTGGGGGGGGGATGATTAAAAAATGCTCAACCCACACAGTTACTTGGCTAAAGAAAAAAGGCACTTTTCATACACACTCCAACTTTTAGATTATTAATTTGAAAAATTAAAGATCTCATCAATTGAAAGTATATTTTTAAAACTACAAAAATAGCAGACTGACGTTCTTCGAAACGTCAAATGCAGTATATCCTACTCTGTGTACCAAATTCTGTTCTCATTTACAGTGTACACTGGAATAACTCATTCAAGAGATTTATTTCAAAATTATGTCACTATAGCAGAGAAAATAATTTCATCCTATAAAACTCAGTTCTACTGATACCCATTTTCGTTAGCCATTTACACATACACAAAGCAAATAAAATCCAGGCAGAGCAGCAATGTAATACAAACACAGTACAATACCAAAGTGTTGATGCGTTCTGCTTAATGCTCCATTTGCACAGCAGTAAATACTCAAGATACCAAGTCACATTTAGCACCTAGACTTTTATACATATTTTCATGTTTTTGAGTCATTTTTGTAACAGAAACATGCACCCTAGGTACAGTGCATCTTACTAGCATTGCTATAATATGCCAAGATCATAGTTTGTAAATAAACAAACAATACAAAAGCCTGATGGTACAGGAAAAACTGTCAAAATACTATAAAAGCTTATTTCCCACAAGATTTTCTCCCTCTTAATTGTCCATTACACATCCACCTCTTAAAATTTCAATAAAAACTGAGTCTTTTTAGTACCTCATATTAAGAGATTTCACTCTATTTGCCAAATTATTGTTTTTGCAGCAAGCAAGAAACTCCTATTGACAAGTGTACAGCTAACAGAATGAAATTGGTAAAAATGGAAATGTTTTAGTTATGTATAAATGGTAAGTTTAAGAGAAAATGCTCTCCAGACAGACTTAGCCCAGACTGACTTTACTACTGTACTCAGAATAAATTTTCACTGAGGTCACAGCATAGGGTGAAATTTCATAGAAACAGGATATACAACAAAATGAAAAACGTCCACAAAAAACCCACAGATGGATTTGATTTTTAATGCCATGGCACATAGTAACAGAGCACAAACTCGGCCTGCCAAGGAAATGAACTTGATAAACAGCATCACATTTAACAACTTTGATACCATACTATGTCAAGTGAGCACCGTAAGTAAGCTTGTGTTGTCGTCCATATTTTCATTAGATGGAGCCTTCTTCAACATTAAGAAGGCTCAAAGGAACCTATGGGGCAAATGCACTGACAAACAGAAAGAGGCTTACTTTGCAGGCTGAGGCAAAAAGCCTCTTAGCTTCCCAACCTGTGGAAATCAGTATTAAACCTCCTGTGCAGCTGCAGAGTTGAAACTCCTGTGAACAGAAGAACTGTCTTGCCCAGTCTTTTCTGGATTCAGAGGGGTGGTAAGTTCTATAGAACTTGGATCTCAGGCACCTTAGAAGCAGAAATAATCCTACATTTTTAAATAGTCCCACTAAAGATACCAACATCAAACAATTTAAAACCCATTGCTGAAACGTAAGCAAACTATCATTGTAAACTTGAAAAACCTACAGAGTAATTGAATACAATTTGTTCCATTCACTCCCTCTTAAAAGACAAATTAATAAACGTATCATGCACAGTGTAAGATGTCCACTTCACTTTTCAGTATGTTGTCTCACTATACCTTGCCAAAAAGGTACACGAGACTTGGAAGACAGACAACGCATCCTGTCTCCTAACAGCAATTTTCCTAGGAGAATGCATTGTATAAATCTGATATGCTGTTTGAGATTCTACTCATCTTTAGTTAACTTATGATGACAGAAGAAATGGGAGAAAACCTCTTCCCTGAAACGATATGCTACTGACCTGAACAAATTAACTGAAACTGCCTTTGCAGGTTATGGGGGAAAATAAACGAAAGAATCCTCCATCGTTAATTTATATTTTTTTCTCTTCTTAATACTCTACTGGTAAGCAGTTAACATAGTCTTCCAAACAGCAGGAAACTGAAATTCACAAACCTCAACTCCTTTTTAGAATTGCCAGTGTGGATTTTGTATCAAGATGAGCAAGTCTTTTTAATTAAAATCCTCTATCACTGTGAAGACGTCATGAGCTGAAGTCCAGCACAACTGCGCTCAAACCTTGCAGAATCCAACCGGCCTTTCAAGGTTTGTCTCAAGTTTTCTGTAACAGATCAACTATCCACAGACAGGAGGGCCTGATAAGCTAACTGACCAGATCCTTATCTGGCAGAGTTAAGGAAGAATTAGGCATTCCTTTAAAAAAAAAAAAATAAATAAAATCTCAAGGGCTGCAAGAGCCAAATCAACTGTGATGACTCCTAAAGAACGAGATGGAGAATCTGGGACAAAATTGTAGCGAAACTGCCAGGTTTGTAGGTGAAATTAGGAAGTGTGGGGAAGGCTCCTAAACCCTGGGTGAATAGTAGACAAGACCAAAAGCTTAGTGAGGCCAGGACTGCCAACTCTCCCCAAATAACATTTCAACCTTCCATCCACACCATGTTTTCACACGTGAAGTTAAATTTCCAATTTATTTTAAAAAGCTAAGGAAAAGTATTTCATAGAATTTGATTTATATCAGTCCAGATTACTTTGTAAGAAGGAATCACTCCTCAAAACTCGCCATTCGTCAATGGTAACAACAAAATATTCATGTAACACAAAAGATTTAATAAGACAAACAAAACTAGACCTCCCTAAAAATTTCCATCAGTCAGAGCATTTGGCACACAGGAAAGGTTATAAAAATATAAATTAGGGAGAGAAATGTAGCTAACTGTCAAAGTGTTTAAGAATGCTAGTTCAAGATATCATAAATTTTGAAAAAACATTAGTGTTGGGAGTAATTGTCCATCTTTCAGTCTGTCTCTCTTCACAAACTATCTTACTTTCTCCTGTAAATCTGTTACATAAATCCAAAAAGTATTGTTTTCATATTTCTCTGCAGGAGTCATATGCTAAAAATATATATCCATAACAAGCTAAATAATTCAGCAGACATATCAATCCCACTACTTTTCCTCAAAATTCATAGTGAATTCAGGCCTAGGTCTATTCGAACAACTACTTTACCTGCAGCCTATCTCGCAGCCTCCACTCTTTACTGTCAACTAGCAGTGCTGTCCTCCACAGGCTGACTTCAGTGCTCCAAGGCAGATCTTCTATTCCTGGGGGTTTTTTTGTTGGTTTGGGTTTGGGGGTTTTTTTTTGTCTTCTTGCAGTACAGTAGACCAAGTACTTCCAGATACTAAGCACAATATTAATCATGCATTTTGATTCACAAAACCTTCACTTAACGTTGTGAAATCTTGAGGTCAGATCAGAAGATAAGAAGACAGTCATAAAGGAGGATCTGCAGGAGGCACCTGGATACACCTGCTTAAACTGATATACCTTAGCCTGAGGAAGACAGAATTCTTTGATCAAAAAGAACTAAGGCAGCCTCACGGATAAGTCTCTCCAGAGGAACTAGAGCAAAAGAGAGATCAGCAGCACTTGCTAGGTTTGAGGAACCCATGGAGAACTTGAAGCTTTAGGTAGTCCAAGAGAACCAGTAAAAGAAAAGCTTTATTTTAAAGAAACATTTAGTCTTATCTTGAGCGCTGTAGAAACTGTCAGAAAGCACAGGAAAAAAAGGAAAAATAAGGCTCTAAAGTAGTAACACTGTCACACGCTCCCACTGCTGTGATCAGGGCTGTAAAAATCTCACAGGACTAATTTCCGCTCGTATTAATCTTGTGACTTGTACCTTAATTTTAGTGGAATTATCAGAATATGTGAAGTAAACAGCATTCAGTCCTGCATGGATAGTTACAGTAATGAGGACTTGCATGCACAAACCCTATCCAATATACAGGTTCACAGGACAAAATCCTGTGACACCGCAGGGCTTTAAAGCTAATTCAAATTTAATCAAGTAAAATAAAAATGACATTTATAAAAAAAAAAAAATCAAATGACTGGCTTTTTAAAGACTGCTATCACACTTGTAAATACTTATCCAAATATAAGAAGTTTTGTTAGTAACCAATTATTTACGTAAACTCTCGCTTTGATACAGACCGAGAAACAGACATTTTCCCCCCATCATTCTTGCTATGTAGACATCCTTTAAATATAGATAGAGGGTGCCTGTGAACCAGTGAAGACTGAAAATTTGTCTCGTTTTTGAGACTCAAAGCCAGATTTAAACGGCATATATACGGACTGATTTTAGTATATCTATTTTAACACATCGTTAGTGGGTAAATAAACAAATAAATTTCTCCTGGCGAGGAAGAGAAATGGAAACATAATTACGCATCAGATAAAAACATAGCTCCACGAAGACCTCATCCTATTATTTTTATTCCAGAGAAGGCACCGGGTTAGCTTTGGGGACCAGGCAAGGAGACAGCACAAGCTCTGCCGCCCCTGCTTCAAAATCTGAATGTCATTTTGGGGAAAAGAAAACAGAGCTCCACTTGATCGCAGTTCAGAAATTAAATGTCATCCCCCATCCCCCCCCCGCCCTTTCCTGGCTGATACAATTTCAAGTTACAACTCTACTCAACTCGCAACGTTGTAATTATACGTAAAACCTTTCTTGTGGCTTCCATCGCGTTTCAGCAGCCGCTGTTATTTGCGGGGTGGGGATGGGTATCCTGTAGCTCCATTACTCCGCCGAATTAACCCCTTAGCGGACCCTACGGACCCTGCCGCCCGCCTCGTCAGCCAAGCGCCCCCAACTTTCAAACCTGACGGAAAACCGCTGCTAATTAGATCCTCCAGGGCCCCCCCCCGCCGCCCCAACGCCCCTTTCAGAGGAGCCGCGGCTGCCGCTGCGCGGGGGCCGGCCCGGCACCGCGCCGCGGCGGCACCGACCTCCCCGGCGGGCAACGCCGTGGCCGGGAGAAAGCGGGAGAAATCCCCAGCGGCTCTTAGCTGGAAGTTACCCCGGCAGCCCGGGACCCTCCACGCCCCCGCTGGTCCCCGGAGAGCGGCGGCGGCGGACCGGCCGGGGCGGGGGGGAGGGGTCCCTGGGGCGGCCGGGCCGCCTGTCTTCCCTCAGCCCCGGCCCTGAGGGGAGCGCGGCGCCCGCCCCGGAGGCGGGAGCGCGGCAGCCGCCCTCAGCGCACCCCCGGCCGGGTCGCCGGGCTGCGGCGGCCCCCGACGAGAGCGCCTTCGCCTTCTGCCGGGGCTGCGCACGCCTCGCGGGCTGTAACCTTAAGAAACTTGATAAGGGAATACAAGGGAGGGACTTTGGCGGAACCGATTCCCAGCTTTTAACCTCTCCCGACGCGCCGGAGCCAGCGGGGAAACAAGGAAACAAAACCCTCGCCAGCGGAACGAGCCCCCGCGGCCCCCCCCCCCAACGGCGGTTACCTGGCTGGCAGCAGCGGGGCGACCGCCCGCCCGGCGGGGCGACCGGCGCGGCACTTTCCTCCGGTGCGTGCCTGTGTCGCTCGGTGGCTGGCGAGCCTGCTATTTATAGTCCAGAGCCTCCAGCAGCGCGACGGCGAGAGGAAACGAAGGGCTGAGCGCCCCGGCAGCCGCGCCGGGCAGCCAGAGCCGAGCCCGCTCACCGCCACCGGGAGGGCGAGTTGCGGCTGGGTGGCGGTAGCCGCGGGCACAGGAGCTCCTGCCCGCTTCCCACCCCCCCCCCGGCGCCGCCCTCGGACGAGTCTCCTCCCAATGTCACCGCAGCCCGGCGGCCCCGCAGGTAGCGCCCGTCAGCCCGCGGCGAGGAGGGGAGCCGCCGGCTGCCTCCGCCTCTCTGGCAGCCCTGCGGCCGGCAGGCAGCGCGGCGCGGCTCAGGCGCGCAGAGGTGACCCGCTGCTGCTGCTGCTGGAGGAGGCGAGACCGACGCTGGGGTGTGGGAGGGAGAAGCCGCCGCTTGCCATTCACCTCCTGCCGCCCAGAGGGAGCCCGGCCTCCGCGGCCGCCTGTACCGGGGGCTGAGAGGCGGTGGCGGGAGCCCGCCCGGCCCGAAGGGACGGTCGGACGAGGCTGGGGTTCCCCTCCCTGGGCTGAGAAGCTCCTGACCGGCACCTCCTCCACCGGCGGAGCGCTGGGCACGGTCACTCAGGGGAACGCGGCACGAAACGTTAGTCGCTTCCCCGGCTCGGAGCTGGAAACAGGGGCTCCCCCCCCAGGAGGCAAGAGAACAGCTTCTCGGAGCCGCCGGGCCGGCTTCCTTCAAAAGTTTGGGGGGGGGCGATGAGGGAAGCCCCGTCTGGTCAGCCAGGTGGGCGGGAGCCCTCCAGAAAGCGCTAAAGGTCTCCTTAAAGCCGGGCTTTGGTCCGCGGGGAGCCGCAGCCCGCTCCTCCCGGCGCCCAGGGGCGGGCGGCGCCGAGGCGAGGCGCGGGGGGAACCTCTTGCGCTTTGCTCCTCGTAAATAAATGACTTCGCATCCCAGCCGTGCTGGGCTTTGCGTAGTCAATCCGACTTCCTCACGAAAACCGCCTCAGGAGGCCCCGATGGCGGAGCTGACCCCCTCAGCCCCCACGAAGCTCAGCTAGTTAACGCCGCATCTCTGGGACGTCGTCTGAAAATTGGTTTTGTGTGTAAGGCAACAGAGGAATTAAGAAAAGTAATATCTAATGCATCTTACTCACTTGATAATAATCTTCATATAATCCATTTTTTTGTGTGTCTTCCGTAGTTAGATAAATTCTGGTATTTCAAACTTCGACTAATCCTATTGAGACTACTTGTGCGTTATAGCAGGACACCATCTGGGATTTGAGCTGCATAAGCAACTCCTACACTATTATACACAAAACAACCGAAGTTAATACAGATTAGATAGCTAATTTAGTCTACACAATAGCCTTTGTTGCAGGGTTGGATTTTAGGGTTTCTTATGCTGTAATAGCTGCGGTCATCTACAAGGTACCAGGAGAAAGTCTGACAATGATTTGTGCAAAGCGAGATCGATTTACCTTCAAGAGTTTGAAGTCAAACCAAAGTTATACAGAGAGACAAAGCTGGGAGCAGAGGGGAACTAAACAAATACTTGCCCTGTAAGTCACGTAAAAATTGAAAGGAAAACCCTGAGAAGGCACAAGAGAGAGATTTGGCCTTGTCCAAACACTTAAATGTAAGAAGTAATACACAAAAACCTAGCTTGATGGAACTACCCGTTTATGTAAAGCTACTCATGCATAAATGTTTGCAGAACCAGGCTCATATTGAACAAACCATTGTAATGAAGTAAAACTGCCTTTTAAATTAGGAGATGAGTCTCTCGAGTATCTCTCATGAACAATACTATGCTTTTCACAACAGGAATTTCTTCATAATCTTCCTTCTTTTTCAATTTTTAATGTTCCATAGCATACCATAGTAGAAAAGATCCTGCCGGCATAGGAATCAACCAGCAGACTCAGAGAGCCATCAATGAAAATCCACCTTGTGAACAGGCAACTCGCAAAACTTAGCTAGATGCAATTCAGTAGCGTAGCGTGTTTCTGTCTCTCTGCTTCTTTAAGAACTGACTACTACTCAGGTTTAGTCTGCAGTTACTTTTCAAATGAAAGCAATCCCAAGCTCTTAGATGCGTTCAGAACTGAGTCTGTAAAATTGATGTCCTGTTAGATTTGGGAGGAATTGCTGTGAGAGCACCTGCTTACTTATTTCAGTAATGAAACCTTAAACACATATAGCACTGAACACACAAGGAGCGGTTATCAAAAGTATGGTCTTGAAGCACACTTTTTCTTGGGCAAGGCTTTGTTGTGCAGCTGGTCATACTGCAGACCACAGGAAGGAAAAAGACTGATTTTTAGATTACTCTCATGTTAAGATGCAAGATGTTACTGGAAGATGCGTGTTCAGAAACCTACCATATGTCAGTATGGAAAAAAAAATAAGATAATCAGAGTTTTATCCCCCTCTGAAATGTTTTAAAATGGATATATAGTCTAAAACTCTCTTTCATCATACAGTCAAAATTTTCAGAGCTTGAAATTACACTTAAGCATAAAAAATGTCATCTGATGTTCAAAAGTACTGAGCTCAAAATGATGTCAAATGTGTTTCAATACTCCCTGCCTCTGAAAATCACATTTCTTTAAGTGCCTAGATATGGATTTAGGGTGTCTGACTGCATTCACTCAGGCTTGAAAATTTTAGCCTACATATACCTGTGCTTCATAATAAATGTATCAGAAAGCTTCAGACAAGCTATAAAAGCATTCTCAAAAAAGCAATGCAGACTTGAGCCATTAGAAGATGAGACACCAACCTGACAAAGTACTTGGCTGTATAATTCAACTCATTCTGGTATATGGAAAGCAGCAGCTGAAGCCCGGGCTTTAACAGACGACCGTAGTAGCAGGAGAAAAATTAAAATGAAACACCTACCGGGGCAGTTTTTTCCTGTTACTCACTTACTGGTATTTCCCAACATTTTCCAAATCAACATGCCTCTTTCCTTAAAATCTCCCTTTCTGCTGTCTCCCCAACTCCTATGTAAGACCTGCTATATTCCACCTTACAAACATTAAGTATATCTAAACTTCCTGGTCTGATACTATTCTGTTTGACTCTTGAGTCAAATCACGAGTCTCTTACTTAGTGAAAAGAGTGAGGATAAGAAGGTGAGGGAGGGAGCAAACAAGAAATTAAACTGTGACAGACCGAAGACTTCCCAAGGGAACAGCACGTGGATCTATTGGAGATCCAGTCTGGCTGGCAAGGTTTACCATTTCCAGGCCAAGGCCTGGGAACAAAGAGAACATTAAATCATTAAAGAACTTCAGGATGAGAAAAAGAAGTGGGATTTAATGGCCTGTCAGCAGCTAGAGTAGATCCTCTCTGCCGAAGAAGCTCTAGGAAGCGATCAGAGTCTCCCAGTGCACAGGGGGAAATCCCAGGGTTGATGGGAATTTACTAAACTTTCAAGGAAAGGCAAGAGGAAATGCAAATCTTCATTGTTATAGGCCTTTGCTCAGAGTACATTTCGATGGATAAAAATGGTTTGTTTTCAAGCAGCTCTTTTCGTGTTATCTTCGATCAGCATTCTGTATAACAGTTTACCAAGGGAAAGGAGTTAACGTACACCAAACGCAATTGGGTCTGTCACGCTAACCTTGCTGGGAAGCAGGGCTGCGTCAGCCAGAGTAGTGCAGTTTAGGCTCAGTATTAAAGGGGGACTGAAAAGGGTCTAAAGCGTTCTGTGTGCCTGAGCACTGAACCATCTTTGAAGGCACAGCTAGGGTACGCATTCAGGGCTGCTCGTTCTCAGGACAGTTAGTATGACTGACTACATAGCATAATTGCATTGCTTCTCCACACTAACCACTATACAGCAACGATTATTTGGTTTATACCTGCTTTTTAACTGCAAGGAACTAGGGAATCAAAAATTAAATCCTAATGAAAGCGTAAACTGTTCCCGTACCAGTGGCTGATCGCTCCCGCCCCTTAAGGCCACTGTCCTCCTCATGGTGGAACCAATAACCCTGCCTGAAACCAAAGGATGCTTTGGCACTGAGCCAAAACCTAAAGCGCCAAGTGACAATCAGCAAAAATACATCCTAAGTAGGACTGAACTTGACTGGTACAGCCTCCCGCGTAACAGTGTCACTGCAGATTACTGCACAAAATTGAAGTCTGTGAACTGTGTCAGGCTCTTAACAGAGCCGGTGACTGTGAACTACAGTTTGGCTCTCAGTGCCTCACACCTTGTTACTTACGCTAACGATGAATACGTGCAAAAAAGTTACCCTGCTAATCTAATCACGATTTATACCCACTACACATATTACAATGCAGCTACAGAATGATTGCAAAAGAAGCAAGAAGATGGTGAACTAGGTCCTGCAAGGGAGCAGAAAACCACACATTACCAAACAAATCAGTTTTGACTTTACAGGTTGTTCTGCGTGGGCAGTCCACCATGCCCAGTGGCTCCAGTGAGGCCTGTGCCTCCAGTTGGCCACTGCCAACATAAAACAACTCGCAGGATCAACACCCACCAGAGGAAGAGCTGTATAACTAATATAACGGAGGTGAAACTCAAATTGAGACAAATACCATACTATAAAAGACTGAAGAATGCAATGTCAAAGGAAAACACTTCCTCGGTTACCTGAAATGATTGCAGACTTTTCATCAAAAGACAATGAGGAAAACCAATACAGAACTGCTGGAGAAAACGATTGCAGAGATAGTATCATACTGTGTACCAAATGAGAGATGGGTGGTAGTGCAAACAATAAAAAACCCCAAACCAAAATGAAGTCTTGTCCTGCGTAGATTGCATCTCCTGCTGAAAGACAGATAGATTTGCTTCCTTTACACTTTGGCAATATTTGTTGTACGAGTAGGGAATGATTGTAACAAAGTCACCCAACTCAAGTGTTTTTCTGTGCATCGGATATATCATGCAAAAATTTATCATCGACGCCAATCTGAACAGTAATTTCACTTCTTGCCCCACTGTCAGGAAAAAGTCAGTCTTAGAAATTCCAGACAAAGCACTATTATTGTTCTCTTTTTCAAGAGCGGTTTCTCGGAGTTTTGTCATTTATTGCTGTGCAGAATTTTGTATAAAACCAGAGTTCCAAAGGACAGCAAACACAATTTTATCACTAATATGACCTTGGAAATACCATATTCATAGGACAAAAACTGCTGAACAGCATAAGCCCACTCTACTGTTCAAAACAGGATAATGGAGTGACTTTATTGTAATAGCCTCTATGTCAGGTAGCCTCTCATAAAGCTTGTTTTAACCACAGTATCATGTGCTATGGCCACTTTGCAGTTGTGTGCCCAGGTCTAATCTGGATCAGATTCGCCAGGCAAGACAGACGTATGCAGATCTTGAATTAAAGACTGTGGGGGCTGCAGCCTTAAAAAAAAAAAAAAAAAAAGGGAGTTTTAATTTTTTCTACTCACTTTGCACCAACATAAATGACCATACAGCATGCAAGGCTTTAAGGAATTAAGATCAGTGATTAAATTATTGGTCCAGTTCCATTAGTACAAACTCTGTAGACTTTAGAGGTCTTTATACCGACCTTTGCATAGGGCAGAAGCCATAGTTTTTATTAGGTCTACTAGTATTGTATGCCATCTTTCAGGACAAATGTCTTGTTACTGGATGTTGGACACTTAACCTCTGCCAAAAAATCACACTGCTCTATTTTATCTCAGAAGGCAAAAATACTTCAATATCTTTCGGCAATACTTGTTTGGGACAGAAGGTGAAAGGCCAAGCCAGCAGTTAGTTTACTGTCTAAAACAATAAAGTCATCAGACAAGCTAAAATGGAAGCAATACATGATTCCCTACTTGCTGACAAGATTTTGCCATTGCTTTTTTCACATTCCCTATGTAGGCTGAATTTCAAGGAAGGTTTGTACGATGCCAGAACAGACCTGTTTTAAAGTGTTGTGTTGATGTCCACCAGAAAAAAAAGTTAGCTACCAAGAAAATTTCTCAAAAAAACACCTCAAAAACCAAAGCCCAACCCCATTCCCATGGCTTTAACTGCAGTTTCATGGCATTTTTTATTTCCCCACAGCCACCTCCTCAAATTAGAATTCCGACTTTCAGATGCATTCTCAGAAGTTAGAACTGTAACCATTCCTTACTTACAAAAAGAATATTATCAACCTTCTCCCTTTAAAATCCTGCCAAAAACTCGAGAGAATCTGGTTTTGTCCTAAATTTAATCCCCTGTTCCCTTACCTCACCATTCAGAGACAAAACTCTCCTCTGGGATAGCAATGCCTGCAAAAAGAGTGTCCCTGCAAAAAGAGTGTCCCTGCCAATGGCCAGCTGTTCCCAATTCTCTCATTTTCCAAAGGGACGAATTGGCAGAAAGCAGCTGAGTTCACATTTGCATTGCTCTCTACTGGCGTAATTATTTGTATCACATTATATTGAAGACAACCTTCTCTCAAACCACGATAGCATTATTTTATTTCTTTTTACTTTGCATGGTGAAAATTAAAAGGTTTGATGCAATAGAAAACCAAGCCCTTAGAGCTTTCCTGTGCTTTTGGTGGAGCAGTTCACACAGTAGTTCACACCCTCCTTTGAAATAGATTTTGGCTCCATTTGTGCCAGCTGGTTGAAGAGGAGCAACATCTGAAAAAACTGAAAATTCACAAATGCCTGCCAGATTAAGTAGCAAGATGATAGGATACCTTATCATCGGTAGCTTGATAAAATGATTATGTGAACTCCGGTCTCATTTAATATATATTTCCTTTTACAGCAGCATACATATATCCTCTAATGCATACCCTGCAAATTCATAGCAAGAGGAGCCCAACAAGATACCACACTTGTCTGAAGAAAACTAACCACTTGAAAACTAAAGAAAATAATTTAAGCTGAAGCTTTAACAGATACTCTCTTCCTTATAAAAGTCAGGTTTTAAAGCTTGAAAAGAATGTTCAGAAATAAGGCATGAATGCAAATAGAAAAATAATCTTTAGAAGTTGCATTTTCTTCCATTTACTGGCCATTCCCTCTTGCCCTGGAAGGGGGTCCAGGCCTGCGTGCCAGGCGGAGCCGATAACTGAGGGAGTGCTTCGTGCGAGTCCATTACTGTGTTGAGCAGCAGATTTCTGAAGCAATTTTTGCCTTTAACTTAGACTTAGACAATTTTCCCAGGGCATGGTGCATATAAACAAAGCCTGGGATGGTGAATTTCACAGCTCCTGGGCGTATTTCTGACATGTATGCTGACAAAATCTTAAAGCTGGGGCAAACCTGGTGCCCTGTGCCATGACACTCCAACCCTCTCACGTCACTGCAGAGGAACCACCAGGGAGCTCACTGATGTAAACTAACATAAAGCTTCCAGCACGCAGTTTTCTCTCACCATATTTCATCCATGCATCAAAGGGAATGTCATCGACAACAAAAGCAGATTAACCATATCAAATACCGTCTGGCAAAATCAGGGACTCGTAAGATTTAGTGGTAACTTGGCGGTGGTAGGTTAACAGTGGGACTTGATGATCTTAAAGGTCTCTTCCAACCAAAACGATTCTATGATTCTTTGATTCTTTAAGATACAGCCAGTGCTCAAGTCAGCAAGCAAACAGGTTTGAATAGCACATAGCGGGCTGTTGCAGGTACAGCACCTCGCGGGAGACATCTGAAGGAGGGGCTGGCTCACAACTCCCTATGAGTACCCGAAGCAGCAGAAGCAGAGAGCTCCTGTCTGCCTGCCACAGAGGTAAGATGCCACCAGTCAGCTAATTGGCAACATCTCATCTCTTGAAGGGGAAGCCTCTTCTTGCTCTTGCTGAGCTCCCGCTGTCACACTTTTCCTCTAATTTAAGAAAGAAAAATACAGTTCTGACACCCCTTGTTTGAAAATTTGCTAGCCCCTCTTCTAATCAGCTCACACTTTAAATCCCAGGCGCCTTGATTTCACAGAAGTCTTACTTGTAGGATAACTTTCTATCACCATTTTGTATTGGCTTATTCATGCACCTGCGATGTACCCAAGCCTGTGTTGGACAATGATTTTCCTTCTGTTTCCTACATGTCGGCAGACCACATGCAGACTCTCACCCCTGATCTTTTTATACTGGTCACAGCAGGACTTTAAAAAGGATATATTTTACTACACAGATGAGCAATCACTTTCAAAACCCTTTGCAGCATTTTCCTACCCACTGTGCTTCAATTCACAATTTGATGCCATTCAAAAATAGCAGTCTCTTGTCTGTGTATGATATTGCAGCCTGTCTTAGGGTAAATGCTTAATCTAAAATCATCACCACTTAATGGTGTATTCTTTTCCCTGTACTGCAATTTAAAACAGTAATACAAAGAACATTTTGGAGAGCCTGATATATGCCTAGCTGATTATGTCCTACACTTCTCATCTCCTGATCTTTGATATATTTTGGATTTTGACCCTGTCTGTCCTGTAGAAACTTGTATATAACATGAATCGACTGGCTAATGATGTTCACTGGTTAAAGTGGGCCGTACGTTCTGCTGGCCAAGGTCTGTTTCTTCCACTGTGTTTGGAAAGAGTGTCTGCCTGGCATTGTAAAGTAAATGCAATAAATGGAAATAATTAGTATGTGGTGATTGATGGTGAGGACAGTGGGTTTTAGTTCCAGCGTTGTCACTGACCTGTTGCATAATTTTGAGAGTTTCATTTAATTTGTATGGATCTGACCCACTTGTGAAATAGCTATAATCTCCCTCACTGACCTCACAAGGTACTGTTAGATTTGGGCCCTGGCTATAACTGAACTTTCAGCACTTGTGTGCCATTCAGGGCATAAAAAACGAATTTTGTCCTATGTGCCTTTTTTTGACCAAGAAAAACTAATTACTTTTGCGAAAGTGTCAGGGGGAAACTCTTTCCTTTGTGTGCCATAAGGCAGTAGATTGCCTCGAAGAGCTTGGGAGACAGTGGAATCATATGAAATTGTTGGCCTAAAAAGAGTCACAAAGCTTAGGAAGGAACCATATTTTCTTTGAGTCTTTCTCAGACTGTTGCCTGTTTCACTACTCGCCATGCCTAGTACAGACTGGCCTTTAATTAATTGAGGCATTTAGCACAAGTTAAAATCCTCAACCAACAGACTCTACGCAAGAGCAAAGTAGTATTATTCATTTTCAGAGGAACATATTTAAAATAATTTAAGTCATATGTCAGGTCATATGAGAAGTCAAGTCCATTTTTATCAGGAATTAATATCTCTCAGCTTCTCTGGTTAGCAGTAGATTGGTTTCAAGAACTATACCCTGCTCCTTCCTGAGTTTTATCTAGGTCATATTGATACATGCAAATATTCCACTGAATTTAACAGAGTTACTCTCATGAAGTTTTAGAACCTCTTTCTGCAGCTCAACAGTATGAATATTTAGCTCTATGCTTTATGTATTTGTCTGCAAACATTCTAATATCTTGCTGCTATCATGAAAAATGAAGGATTCTGGTGTCCTGGAGCACATAGAGCAGATAGCTCTGTAGATATAGCGCATCTGCTTAGAGAGAAACATTTTTTCCTGCTCGTTCTCAAAAATATATATTTGGTAGGTAAGTAACAGTAACTCCAGGGTGTGTTAATTTGCTTGCCTATAGGTAAATGTTTTCAGAGTAAATACTATTTCAGCTATTTCAGGGTTAATTAACCTACATGACTGCCAATATTTTTGTAAAGACTACTTAATAAAAGGTAACTTACTTCCATATTCAAAGTATAAATCCATTACAATATGATGCTTGCATTCATGCATTATTTTGGGGTTTTTGTCTCTTTTACTAGTTAACTAACATTAGTTGCTAAGTAGATGTTAACTTTAGAGTTATAAAAACACATGCTCCTGGAAAAGTATTTTAGCAAGTGTAGATGGTGTTAATAGGTAAAATAACTCTGTAACCACTTCCTCCCTGTTATTTTTAGAGACAAAGTGAGATCAGCTGGTGTACACATATATTGCTTGTAAGTCAAGCAAGAAAAGAAATAGAAAATACAGCTTCTTATAGAAGTATTAAGTTATCTACATTGGGTCAGAGTCTGTTTACTTTTTTCTTCCTGTGACAAGTCACAGAAATTCTGTTGGATCCAGCTGAACTGTTCTGAAACTACAGCATCTGACTGAGAACAGGATTCACCCACACTATAGGAGATGTATATGTAACTGCCTGCCAACCAATCACAGGGAGGATTTACCTTGAACCCTTAACATTTCTTGTTAAAATGACACTGCAGAACCTCAGGAAACGTGAACCAAGTAGCCTAACTCTGTGGTGTGGGCTGGGGAAGGTGCGAGAGATGAGCTGAGAAGGAAGTGTGGGGGTGGACAGCAAGTCAGAGGCAAATGCTGTGGACACACTCCATCGCTTCTCCTCCCTCAGGCCAGCGTGATGACAAGCGTTGTGGCTACTTTGTCTTTTCTCTAGCGTTACTCAGAACTCGTACCAGCAGCCACCATTAGAGGGTTTGATGTTGCTAGGGTGTTGGGGACAAGGGAGGAGAAAAACCTGTGTTGTACATGGCACAGGGGCTGTTTTGTAGAGAGACGATAATCCTTCAAATCAACCTCAAAACATTTTGTGGGGAATGAAAGGTGAGAGTAGAAGAGGTGAAGCAAATTCTGGCTTCCACAGCGTCCAGCAACCTTTGCCATGGGAAGCTGGGGGACATTTCCTTCTGCTGTGGAAAGAAATTCAGGCTCTCGTAGAAATGTTATATTCCTACTGCAATGTATATTGGGGCAAGTACTGATTTTCTTTAGGTTTTCCCAAAAATCTCTTTCCAGAATATACATATGTTTTACCTTTCCTGCCTTTTGTGTCCAAACAGTGCTCTGCTTACAATTTACTTTATATGAAGAAAGAAAAAAAAACAGAGAAGAAACAATGGCAAAGAAAAAGCTATGTGGGAACTATGGAATTCTGGGTTTGTATATTACATTTTTGGAGACAAATTCTCCTTTAGGTGGAAATAATCCCCCCAGAGAAGTTTTTTCCAAATGTTTATTGGATGTAAGAAATAACGGGTATAGATTAAACAGAGTCCTTGAGTCAGAGCTGGTTCACCTCGGCCATGCTCAGAAGAGCTGCAGAATGAGCTCCAACTTGCCAGCAAAAGACAGGGTGAACATATGTCCCTTGCGGTGTGAAGAACAGAATTAACCTGCATGTGAAACTGGCTAGAAGGGAAAAATATATACTGGATAACATTTATATCACAACACTACTTCTAAGTTAGCCATTCATTTTCCTCTCCTTAACGAGGACATGGGTTAAAACACGGAGAATGAACAAGCATTTCACAATCAGAGGTGAGAGTAGGACAGCAGCGTACAAGGAAAATGTCTATGAAATTCCTACTAGTAATGAGTCTCCAAGAGCTTGAGACTATCGAGTGCTCTCACGAGTGCTTTACTTTCTGAAGAAACTGCTGAATGCCACCTCTCTTGATTACTCCTGCAGAAATGGATTTCTTTTCATACTCATTTTCGTATTAAATCTTAGAAAGCAAGGGGAGCTGAACTATAAGGCAACAGATTTCATGAAGGAAGGTAGAAGTATGTCAGGGCTTCCTGCCATTCACTGCTCAGATGTTTATTTTTCTTGTACATTGACACTTTTCTTTGTATAACTGACATTAAGACAATCATATCAAAATTTGGGAAAGTGATATGACTGCAGGGATAATCCAGCCAAAATCTGAGCAAGAATTGAGAAGCACAATAAGATCTGATGCTCTTCAAGGTGTTGCAGTCCTTCATTTAGCATTGACATTTATTACCTCAACAGCTATTGGCAATAGCATCTTCACTTTCTTGCCAGATGCATTCTGGTGCATGATATTTTCCTTGTGACAAAACTTGTTATAAACAAAGGAGATGGAAGATTAAAACAATGATCATAGTCACATCAAGGAATTCTTCCCTGAGACTATAAGCTGATAGTTACTGTGCTGTTATACTTTGTATAAAATGTAATAGGATGCTTTAAATCTCCGAGTACAATTTCTGTAAATACGGTTGTTGGAAAAGAGAACACAAAAAGCTCTCATAACATGAAATACTATCCAAATGGGGTAGTGTTGATTTAGATACCAAGTTTATGCATTTCAGCACAGATGTAATCTACTCTGATCAGCACTGAGGCATTTATTCCTCTTACTTTACGATTTCTAGAAGAAATGGTGTATAGAAGAGTAGTAAACAAGTCTGCTGTTTGGAAATGGTACTCAGATAAATCCACGTGTCACTACAGTGCTGTTAACAAAGGTAATAGTGTAATAATAAAAAGGTTAAAATGTCAGGAAATATGTCAAAATGTTTCTTTAAAATTAAATCTGTAGTTGCTGATCGGGTACATGGATTCTAGCATTTTTCTCACCTGACATTTTGTTTATGCCATTTTCCAGTCTGTGAGATCAGGTAGTATGCATATGAAAAATATTTATTGCATTCTGTGGTGCAGTACATACAGGCAATCGAATCTCTATGTGTACATTTCAATAAAATAAGAAATACATTCCTGAAGTTCCTTTATTTACTGATCAAGCAAAACTCCTAAAAACAAAAGAAAAACAAACCATCTCCAGACAAAGTAGTAGTCTGCAACCTCTGATACGCAGTGTTAAAGCAAGACCAGCTAGTAAAGACAATTTTTTTTTTTTTTAATGAGGATGGTGGATTTAGGAAAAAAACAATTGTCATCTCCTACACCTGGTGGCTGGACTGAAATACATATTTTAATTATATTTGCGGATGTTCAGAGATACTGGCAGGGATTTAAAATACCCATAACTGAGCAGAAATGCTGCCTTTGATGATGGCCCAATTTTGGCCCATATAAAATGATAGCATAATGGCTGTAGGAAATATCTATAATTCTATTAAAAAATCTGAAATAAGATGAAACCTGTCTTGGTTTCCCTGCATCACTGTGTAACGCAGGTTTATGAAAATGTTCAAGCATGCAGAATTTATGATTTTAAGATGGAATGCAATGATTACATAAGCCACTTCAACTGTTCTTATTTTCTCCTTGTTGGATTTTCAAGCAAAATCCAGAAAGAAGCTTGGAGAGATCCCAGCTGAGAGAGAAAGCAACTGATCTTCTGTCCCCCGTGAAGGAGGAACACAGCAGCTTGTTCAGATTCACAGCTGTACCGTAGTGTGGGGTGTCCCTCCCTTCCACACGCTTTCCCAGCCAGTAGCTGCCATAAACAACATTCTAATATTGTCGTGTTGCAAGCACGCTAATCATGTCACACATTTGGATGATAGCGTAAACAGCGTAAATGTCTGTTATTGCCACAATAACAGTTTCAGCGTAGGAGCCAAGACAAGGAAGAATAGGAACTGAAGAAAATAAGGCTGTTATACAGAGATCATTCTAGTGAACAGGTGAAGAACCACCTCTGTGAAGCTGCTTTTCCCTTCGCAACAACCTAGTCAAACCTGCACTGCCTCTTGTTGAGGGGTATTTCTACAGCACCATTTTTCGTTCTGCTCTAAATCCATGATTTCATTGATTTATCTGGCTTTTTGATATGACTGTCATTTATTAGAATAGCGAAGAGGTATGGGACAGGCAGAACAATCAAGAAGAGGAGAGGTGAGAGGAATTGTGTAAAAAGTAAAGCATTTTATGGAAAAGGTTAATGGAATAATAAACTATTAAAAACTTCTCTGGGGTATTATTTTTATACATACTGTACAGTTTGATAGAGAATTGTAGTGTATAATGCAAGTCAAAAATCTCATAGAAATAACATGACTTTTCAGTGGGAATAAATGTTTTGTTAGAGCAATTTCTAGGGCATTCTATTTAATTTCTTTAGAAATGAAGTTATTTTTCAGTAATGAAGAAATAAAAATGAAAAAATATACAGCCAACCATCTTGAAGTATATATCTGTTAATGGTGCTAAGCAGACCAATGCTAAGCAGACCATTTTTAGTTGGTTATTATCACTTTAACAGTGTAAAATTTTTGTTTGATTTGAGCTACCGTTACATATTATGAATACGAAAAAACCAGACACATAACTACGTGCAGTTGTGTACTCAAAGAAAACTGCAAGTCAATTGAGTGAGCTTTCCTTTAATTTGGCAAAATAGAAATTACCCACTTCTGCCTGCCTCATCACAAAACACCAGATTTCAAGTATAGACAACACTTCATTTTACCACTACCTCACTGACCATAATTTGAAGAGGTAGTCCTATGTAAACATATTTTTGCCTCTTTAGCATAAAAACTAGGCAAGTCATTTCCCTTTAACATCTATGTTCCTTCCTGGTCCCATCCAAATAAACAAGGTAAATTTGCTATGAAGTATTCCTTTTATTTGCTCTTCAGCTAAACGCATACCAGTATGTCGTAACCTGACCACGCTTAATCAAAATGACATAAATGACTACATAAAGACCAGTTTGTTCAACCTTTTCTTTGTAGATGAGATCTTAGCACAAGGAGGCAAATTTTGCCATCCTTTGCCGTGCTAAGTAGTGCCTCACCTTGCTCATCCTCCCCTGGATGTGCAGGGGATCCATGGCACTGTACAGAGGAGCAATGACCAGGAGCAGCAGCAGCAGGACACAGCTCTGTGCTGCGACTTCCCGAGGAGTCCCAAGGAAGAAGGGAGAGGAGCACTGTGGAAGGAGGAGCCTGGGAAGGAACGGTGTCTGACAGTAACACTTCCTTTCCTATAAAACACTCTTTTTCAGCCAGTTCAGCTCCTTTGTCTGGAGCAATGTTTGCAAGTTGGGTCTCACAATCTTCCTACTCTCTGTTGAAGGGGCATGGCCCTATACAGCCTGTCCTCCCAACATACTTCCAGCTAGATCCAGACTCCTCATTTAAGTAATCCTTGCAAGATTTCCCATAACATAGGCATACATATTGTCCCTGATGGATGGTTCTGCAACCCAGTGCTAGATGGGTAGGTGCAAATGGATACAGAGTTTTAGTAATGTGTTAATAAAAAACCCAATTACGATCAAAATACCTTCCACGAGGTTAACATAAGAAGTGATGCGTTGAGTTAAATACACTAAGGAATAAATGGCAAATGCCTGCTTATATCTGTAAGTGGGGCTTTCATGAATAATCCAGCATGCTTGCTAATGATAATGAAAGTGCCTGTGTCTTATATATTAGAATTACTTCCTCCTTAGTCTCTGCAGGCTAAAAGCTTTGCCTATTGTTGCACACCATGCTAGGATGAAGAACTGCTCAGGCAAGGCTTGATTTTTATGTTGATAGTCTACTGTACTTAGAGGTGAGTTCTTGTTATTTGCTTTCCCACAAGCCCACAAAAATGGTACTGCACACCTATGTCATACTAAAAAAGATGTTTTATATTTCTCAGCTAATGGATGTCTTTTTAAACATATATCTAAAAATTAAAACCAGCTAAAAATCTGTTAAAAGCAACTCTACCGGTTACCTCTACGGCGCTGGCCTGGTGGAGTCATTAAAAGGGGAGGCCTGGCTTTAAATGCAGAATTCAGCTGATACATGTAGTACTAAACACTAATTTAAAAATTTACATTCAGGAGGACAAATACAGAGCTGGTGGGGAATAATCAACTCTTTCTATAGAAAAAGTATACTGACAGGAATAACCCCCCCGAATTACAAAAGTGAAAGCAGCGTGGCAGTGGGAACAGATTACTGGTTAGTCAGTTTATTAGGGCTTCTAGAATTGGCAGCTTACCCAAGAGACATTTTAGTTACAGGCTAATCAACTGGAAAAGATACTTGAAGAAAAAGGATATCCTAGTTGATACAGCTCACAAAGCATTAGTTAAGCCTCATGAGTCTGATGGACAACAAGTTATTGTTGAAACAGCTCAAATCTAAAGAACATTTTTCTGTGTCATTTGTTTCAACTTGTTATTCTTTGTCACCTAAGATCAAGGAATTAGCTCTGCAGCATGGATTTATGGGCCGCATCAGTGACAAGTTTATTCTCCTACCATTTCCCTCATATTTTTTTCCTGTCTGAAATAAAATGGGCAGGGACTACCTCTCTCAAACAATGGCAGGTTTAAACTGGAACAGCCTACTGCTCACTGCTCTAAGATCATTTTACTTTGCTCTGGTAGCATAAAAGAGACTTAAATAGTTGTAAAAGGGTAGCTTACACTCACTTTAATTCTCCTGTTATATTGCCACTGATGTATAAAGCAGCTTCAGACGAACCAACAATCCAGACCTAAATGTTAACTGTTACAATTTTATTTCATGCGTGGTATTGCTACGAATCCGTAACTTGGGATATTTGGTCCTGTTGCCAAGACACAGGAAGATTTACAAATTACCACACAGTCTCTACAGTATTACCTCTATCTATTATACTTACGTGGGGTCAAAGTATGAAGAAACTTTGTATGTTTAGCAAATTGCTGCTAAGCATTTTAATTCAATATCGGTCTGGCAGACAGCTCTTCAGGGCACAAGATGAGATGCCAGGGTTTATTTGCTTTGTTTGCTAGACAAAGATTTCTCTGTGAACTGCTCTGGATATATATTTTAGCCAGAGGAGCTTCACAAAGACTTTGAGATTTATATTGTTCTCAGCATAGGCTTTCCTTGAACCTCCAAACATAGCATGGCCTGCAACTAGAAATTGCTTTGACCTACTACTGCTATAACGTTACAGAAGAACACAAGCAAACCATACAGGATTGGACAAAGGATCCAGTTAACCTAATATTCTGTTTCCACCAATGGTCAAATGCAGATGCCTGAGGAACAGGATGAACATACATGGTCCTCCCCTGAGTCTCTCCCACCCTTCAACCTTTTGCAGCTCAGGGGGTTCCTCAACCAGACTTGGTTTCTGGGCACTGAGCATCCCTCTGCAGATTTCCCTTACATAAGTTCATGCCATCTTCACCCAAATGCCTGTAAACCATCAGCATTCACAACATCCTGTGGCAAGGAGTTCCTCAGGCCTGTTACCGATTGCATGAAAACCACCTCTTTATTTTTAATTTGTCTTCTGTTAGCTCTATTTGATGTCTTTTTGTTCTTGTAGTGGAAGAAACTGTGAACAATCAATCGCTATCCACTCTGTCATGTCACTCATTGGTTTACATCCCTCAGGCATCTCTTTTTTCAGTCTGAAGGATTCCTGTCTATTTAATCCTGCCTTCAACTGGAGTTGTTCCAGTAACTTTGACAAGCTTGTTGCCATTTTCTGAACCTTTCCAGTTCTCCTACATCCTTTGAAATGCAGGGACCAGAACAGCGTGTGGTATTCAAAGATGGGAAATGGTTCTCTGTTGTGTTCTCTGTTCTTTTCCTCACAATTTCTAATACTAGATTAAATTTTTGACTGCAGTTGAGCACTGACCAGAAATTTTCATAAGATTGTCTGTTATAAACTCAAGATCTCATTCTCTAGTGTCACTAGTAAACACAGAGTTTGTGTAAACTCAGGGGTTTTTTTCCGTTTTACACTTGAGTTACATTGAATTTCAATTGCCATTGTGTTTTTAATAAGATCATGAGATCTTTCACCAATATTTCTTAACTGGACTTTTTTACTCTCCCACATCAGTTAGTATTGTCCGCAAAATTTTCCATCTCACTGCTCATCACCTTTCCCAGATTGTTTATGAATATATCGCACAGCGTAGATCCCAGCATTGATCCTGCAGAACTCTCCACTGGCTCTCTCCACTGCCAAATCATTCACTTCCTCCTATCCTCTGATAATGCTCGTTTAACAGTTATGCAAAGGTCTTTCCCCTTATGCCATTGTTGGAAGGTTTCATTAAGAGGCTTCATACCTAACCCAAAATCTTCTGGAAATCCAGGTAGACTACATCAACTCAATCACCCTAAACTGAATGTTTTGACAACTCCAAGAGGCTTGTGAGACATGGCTTCTCCTTACAAGAGGGATTCAGCTCCTCACCAGGGTACTATATTTCTCCACCATTTCTCTTGTAGCTCCTGACTAGTCACTAGTTCCTCAAATGTAACCTGGAAGGTTTTAATTTTTCCCATTACGAATACAACAGAATGGCTGTACTGATTTATTAGTCTTTTATTGCCCATTTCTTTTGTAAGTCTCCTCTGCTGTAATGGTAGGTTATTCAGACGGGCCTACAGGATTAGGGTACTTTGAATTTCCTGTCATAGCAGTCGTCTGTTCTTCACATTGGGCTGAATTCAGCACCATTGAAGTAAAGGGGATCTTAGCCACTTGATTTGATGCAACAAGGAGCAAATTAATTCTTGCTTCATATTATCACAAAGGCTGAGTGCTCTTTATAATTTTTTCCCAGATTATAATTTTTATCGCTTTGTGCCACTACTAGTGGATTCATTCAATCTGAATGGAAAACAGCCTTAATTTAAGATGTAGTTAATTTATTCAATCCTGATGTTTTATGCCCTGTAGTCCTGACGCATAGCCTCATTCATTTGAAATCCAGTCCCGCCACATCTATACCTCTTCCCCTGTTCTCTGCTCTGCCGCTTAAATCAGCACGTGCTGCGAGCCTGACTCTCTGTTCTTCTGATGTCTACAGTCTTCTGATTCCAGGGTCCCTGTGTTTGGATTACAACCAGGATTTCTTCTGTGCCTGCACCGACCCCGTGTTTGTAAATTCCCAAACCAAACAGAGACTGGAAATGACTACTCTCATTTTTACTAGGTTTATTTCCTTTCTTTTTAATTCCTCAGTGACAGGTATTTCCATAATTAGGAAATCAGCTTTCTCTTTGAGAAATAGGTAAATGGTATTCATTTGAATTCACATGACAGAAATCTAAGGATTTACACAGAATCTGCCCATGCCCCTCGAACGTGAGTAACAGTGTGCAGACGCGGAAAGCTATTGCTCTATGCACCACCTCAAGGCAAGCTACTCCCACAATTATCTTGCTATCTTCTCATTAATCAATGGTAGGCTTTGTGAAAGTCCAGGGGTGCATTTGGGAAAAGGAAGCTGCCTAGAGAGGACCAGAAAAGCTAGTAAGATCAAATGCCCTTTTACCTTTCCTGTGGTGCTCCTTGGAGGCTAGAAAGCCCCTTTCTGAGAGGGCTCCAAGGGCAGCTGTGGTGCCAGGCACTTGAACAAGGATCCCCAAGGTGATGCAAAGCCTTCAACATGCTCCCTTTTTGGTCTGTGCTCTCACCCTGCTCCCCAGCCTCCACCACTGGTTTTGAGGGAAAAAACAACTTCAGTCATTTGCTTCTTAGGTTAATGACGCAAACTCTTTTCCTGCATGTTACAATTCAGAAAACAACAAAAAACAATGCAAAGGTGCGATCTAGAGATTTCCTTCCTGTAATGATTTCTTTTTTACTTCTGGCATGGGAAGGAGTGATCTGGTCCATGGACAGCAGAGGAGGGAATGACTTCACAAAGCTCTTGGCAGCGGCCCAGCTCAGTTCCCCCTGAAAGAGCTGAATCTACTGAAATCAGCCAGCTGATGAGCACTTTTGGAAACACCACCCTACACATCTTTTTCTCAGATAGACAGTCGTAGAGCTGGGCATAAAATTTCTGAAATTTCCTTTCCCTGGAGGAAAGTCAGCAAGCCCTGTCTCTCAAATTGCATTGAGGGACAGCTCTCTTCTCCTTTTCTCATTACCATACCCTGATTAGAATTCAGTGCAAAGATTAGTGATAGCAGGACTGGTTCTGGTTGGACATTTTCAGGCCACAAATATGCTGTTACATAATCAGATGATTTAATCTTTTCATAAAGATGCATTTCTTTATCATAAGAAGATACAGGGTTTGTTTGCTACAAGAAGTAATTGTTATACTTTGATAATAGAAGTCTGGGTTGTTTATTCAGAGTCAAGGTTTTTATGACTCCTGAGCCAGTGATGCCCAGTAATTAGATCTGTAGCTTTTGGCTCCTCATTATTCAGTGCTGCCGTATTAGAAGGATTACATTTATATATTGGTGAGCCAAAGAAGATTTTTCTTTTATGAAAACTGAACTTCTGAGAGGTTTTTTGAATTAATAACAGTGGAATTAATGCTTTGAAGGCATTTTTATTAAAATGGTGATCTCGGTGGACACTATGCAGTAGTGCTGGTTGAAAAGTAGGACATATGTTGGAGCGGAAATTCAAAGATTTTTTACATTTGTTTTAATCACCAGTCAAGGAAAAATGTCAAAAAGCTCCCAATTTTTCATGAACTAACATATTATAAAATACTTAGAGCTGCTCAGGCTCAAACTTCTTTTTAAGGGTGCAAAAGAGTAAATGGTAAATTTGAAGGAAATCCTTTTGTCCCTTCCACAGCAAAATGTTTTCATAAAGCACCTTTAAGAATGTGATGAGGTTGATATATTCTCCTGCAATGTTTTAATTCACTTCAGTCAGCTCCTTCCAATGGAAAAATCTTTGTCTGAAAAACTTCTGAGCCGTTGTGCTGTGCAGTGAAACGATGGCTCACCGTTGCAAAGACATGCTGAATTCAGAAACGTTTTGCTTGAGATGTGCTTCTGCCAAACTGTGCAGCATTACCACTGCGCCACGATACCACAGCGCTGAGCCTTCACTGAACCAGGCACTTCTCTGCAGAAGACAAAGATAGCCCCATCCCAAGCGGCGTGCAGTTTAGATGCTGTCATTCTCAGTACATAGAAAACAAAGCGCAGCACCGAGACAGCACATAGAAAGGCAGGAAGTCTGCAGCAGAGCAAAGATGTGAACCTGTGTGTGCTCTCAGGTCACTGCCTTGATCAAAAGACTATTCTTTCACCTTTGATTTGCTTTCAAGACATGTGGCTTGGAGTTTCTGTTGAACTTCAATTTTGGACAAAGCTCCCCTCATTTTTAACTGCAAGTCTATAAGAAACACTTATTTCCCTAGAGTTTATTTTGGTTCATTTTTTCTAGACCACTGGAAACTGCCATTCACCTTCTGAGGTTAGGGAAGAATCATAAAATGGTCCAGATTCCCTTAGCTGCTTGAGTTTTTCCACACGGGAGATGATCAGAGAACTTCTAATGGGGATCTAAACCACAGGGGATTAGGTGCCTTGAGATACTGTCATGGACACATCATAGACCTTCAATTTACAGAACGTTTCAACAATGGATCACGCTATGTGATAAATATTCTCTTCATTTTTCATTAAAAGTTTTGCTACCATATGCAGAGTCCAAGTGCTTAATAACTGTTTTAATCGTGTGCAGAAATGCTTCTCTAGGTCAATATTCTTGATAACGGTGAACTGATAGATACTTCCTCCTTCTATAAATATTATTACCGTTCAATTTTTTTGAGATTTTGTGATCCTATTTGTTACAGAGAGTGTGCATTCTTGGGCAAAAAGATTTCCCTAAGGGCAGGATAACAGCTAAATGAAATGTAAATGCAGGGATTGCATTAAGATACCATACAGCACAATACTATAAATATTTTAAGTCACTCTACATTCTGTATTATGATGTGCACATGAGTGAAACTGACCCAAATTTACACTGTTTTAATGCAGAGTTATGTGATGCAGGTGCTTGACAAACACCATACAGTTCCAATACATCCATAATGCCCAGAGAGAGAACATTATTTCGGGGCAGCACTTCTAAATGTGCACATTTCCTCTGCATCCTCCAAGTACAGAAATGAGGAACCTGTTGCCACTTATTAGTCTTGCTAGCTAATGGTACATCCTTGGCCTTAGCTTTTACCTCAACATAAGAGATTCTATTATTATTTTTGTTTGAAAAAAATGGGGAAATAAGCTGATTATTGCAGCCAGAGCTAGCCAGGGACCCCTTAAAACCTAGGATATTACTAAGTGTGCTCAAGTAAGAGAATAGTGTCTAAAGCCTCCTTTTGTTGGTTGCTTACACATTTAAATACACAGATCATGCCCCAGATCTGCTGTACCTAGAGCCTATGTGTTCATTCGTGCCGAGCAAGGACAATCAGCAAAAGACACTTTCTACAGTTATTGAGAACAGGAGATGCTAACTTCTGCTGCTCCATCTCACAGCTGTTCTTCTCACCTGTGCTTATGCTCAGAAACACCCCCCCCCAAGAATATAACTTTTTTGTGTTGTAAGAAACAACCCTATATACCATATATTGTGTGACAAAATGTTCAAATATCTGTGACATTTCCATGTATTATTTACAGCTTTTTTTTTCCTGATTAAATTTTCATCTCTAAGACCCTGCTTTCATTTTCCTGGATTCATGTATTTCAAAACCCCCAGTTGTTTTAAACAAAGCTACAGATAAGTTGTCCTTTTAAAACTCCAGAACACATAAAATCTGAAACAGTCCACTTTTCGTATTTCCCAGGGCTAAAGGCTTTTTTACAACTACTTAACCTCTTCTCCTGATTTACATAAAAGGTTTATATGCCACCATCTAATTCCATGGCAATTTATTTTTCCTTCTATATAGGAGTAAAGTAGCAATCTTTTTCTTTTTTTTTCTTTGACAAAGAAAAATCTGTGTTTCTGTACTATGAAGTGAATAATCTGGCTGATTGAAAAGGCTCAAAACGATTCCTTAGGAAATTCTGTATACCTTTTTTTTTTAAAGAAACGTCCCTTTTCTACAAAATGGTCCCTCCAGATTAAAGTAGTATTGCTGCAGTGGTTTTGGACATTGATTTACAATGGAGCTGTATATTGTTTGAAAGAAGGAGGTCTAGAGGGCAGTACTCAGAACAAAGCTGCTATGGCTTTTATAAAGTCAATAACACATTGCAAAAAGCCCTGTGCTACAGAACAGCTTCAGTTCCCTAATGGGAAACCCAGCAGCCTTCAATCTTGTGCCTTAATGTACCTGATATTTGAACTTCTCTCTCCACACCGTAATCATGAAGGCAGGTTAAATCAACACATATTACCTTGCAGCTGATTAGTGAGGAGCACATAGGGACAGTCAGCTGCCACGGCCCAGCCACGGGAAACTGATCACTCCAAATCATCTCTCCACAGCTCGGGTAGTCGAGCCAGTGGAGGAAGGATGCTGGGGAGGTGACATTCTGCGCAGGATTTGCCTCCCACTCCTTTCAACACAATCTCCTGTTTCCCTTGTAATCCCCACACCGGATTACAGCTGGAAATAGTAAATCTAAATCTATTCGTTGTACAAGTAGAACTTCAACCAGTTCATTCCTTCTTCTCACAGAAACCTGCTCGCCCAGAACACACCGAGGAGGGGAGATGGTGGGCCTGTGGCACCAACACCCCTTTCCCACCTACTCCTGCCTTCCTCTCAGCTTCTGCACATGGCAGCGCTCCCCACCGCTTTGGTACGCTCCAGTGTCCTCATCACATTAACAGAACAGAAATGACTAAGGAGAGGAATTTAGGTGGAACAAAGGATTTCCACCAACCCAGTGAAGGGAACGGAGAGAGGAGAAGCTTTGCTTGTTCTGTGCTGTGCCTTTACACAAAACCTGGAGGCAGTCAGCAGCTGGGGAGAAGCAAGCCCCGGGCCTTTGTCCAGCAGCTACCTCTGTCTTTAACTTCCCATCTCTTTCTCTGTGCCACTGTTTATGAAATTGTAATGACAGTAGTAAAACAAACGCAAATAAATAATGGATGGATGAATACATCTTGGGATGAATAAATTATGGGAGTCACGCTGACTTTCAAGAGTAAGAGTTGTTGCAGTTCATGCTTGAGAGGGGCGGCCATGGGGGGGTTTCTCCTGGATCTGCCAGCGCTCGCACTGCCGTGCCACAGGTCCCAGGAGCAGGGTCTGCCGGGAGGGGGCAGCCCCTCTGCACGGGCAGGGGCAGGGGCAGGGGCAGGGGCAGGGGCTTGCTGCCGGAATACATGGCAGGCAGGGGTGTGAGAGGTGGTCTCCTGCAGCTAGGGCCCTCGTGGGAGTTAGGATTCCTGACTGGAAGAAAATACACGTTACAAGGGGAAAAAAAAGCCCAGGAGTCCAGATTAGTCCAAAGTACCCCTTCATTTGCTGCTGGCATCCAGAGGGAGCTGAGCAAGGCATCTGAAATCAGTACCTTCCCAGCCTCCCCTGTAGCCCTTCTCCCAGCCGTATGCCAAGTTCCGCAAACGAATTGCTTCACTCTCCCTATTCCCCTATGGGGTTTTCCACCTCCTTCCTTTTCCTTTATCTCTCCTGAAGGGGAAAAATTAAGATTCCCTGCTAATGTAAAGTGTCATACCTCCACAGGCTTCAATTTTTCCCAGCAGAGGATCAGATGTTGATATAGCAATGCCAGAGAAATAGGATCAGATTCATTCCCTACTCGGAGATGGCAGAAACTCTTAGAGAGTCTCTGATAAGGGAGTTAAATGAAGCCCAAACCTCAAAATGCTCTGGACCCTCTTTTTTTGCCTCAAAATGGGAATGAGTCTGAACTAGTCAAACTGCAGTCAGATACGAACCAGAACAACTTCAGTCACAGCTGTACCTTTACCATGAGGAACTGCAACACTAACTGGTTCAATTCCCTGCCTGTGGAAGAAAGGCGAGTGAGGAGGTTTGTGCTGGTGGGGATGGGTAGCTACACAGACAGCAGATAGCAGATTGCTATGGCAGACTGCGTCGGGAGGGCACCACGGCAGTCTGAATGGACGTAAAGCTCGGGCTTTTCTGAGAGGCACCGCAGGTATCTGCGGTGCTGAGATACACCATCACATCTCTTTGCCAGCAGAAGAATAACCATCCTGTTCTTTAGGGAAGATGTTATACGATCTCATCTTTGTCAAATATGCATCCAGTATATACCAGAAGATTGAACAAATTACCATCAGTGGAGAACCAATTCAAAACATGGACCTTTCAGCTCTCAACACAGTCTAAGTGAGTCAGTGGTGGGCTACACCAGGGGCAGATGCCCTCTTTCACTGAAATCCAGAAGTAAGACTCCATCAGCACTTGCTGGTCTTCAGGTGGGACTAGCAAAGTATTCATCATCCTTTATTGTATCCAATCATTTGCTGAAATCCACCTGGTTGCAATGAAGGAAATATATTACCCAGTTATCCAACATACTCTCAGCTTTTTCCATTTTACTAAATTTACTAAATTTTTACTGAAAATCTGGGAGCATCTTAACAAAACTTGCTTACCTGCCTATGGTCCCTTAAACAAGAAAAATTCTATTCCAATTCAGATTAATATACTGACTAAAATATATACTAACTTTTAATTGTAGATACTTCTGTTAACTATTTATATGGCTACATAGTACACATAAACACATGCCATATATAGTATATACTATATATAATAGTGTATATAATATATATCATTGATCATCTAGTATTTAAACTATACTGTAGTATACTATATCACGGAATCACAGAATCACAGAATTTTCGGAGTTGGAAGGGACCTCTAGAGATCACCTAGTCCAACTCCCCTGCTGACACAGGAATGCCTAGAGCACATTACTCAGGACTGCATCCAGGCAGGTCTTGACAATCTCCAGAGAAGGGGACTCTACAACCTCCCTGGGCAGCCTCTTCCAGTGCTCTGTCACCCTCACTGTAAAGAAGTTTTTTCTTAGGTTTGAATGGAACTTCCTACGTTCCAGCTTGTGCCCGTTGCCCCTCGTCCTGTCACTGGGAACCACTGAAAAGAGTCTGGCTCCATCCTCCTGCAACCCACCTTTAGATACTTCCAAGAAAGAATAAGGTCTCCCCTCAGCCTTCTCTTCTCCAGGCTAAAGAGTCCCAGCTCTCTCAGCCTTTCCTCAGAAGGGAGGTGCTCCAATCCCCCAGTCATCTTTGTTGCCCTATGCTGGACTCTCTCCAGTAGTTCCCTGTCCCGCTTGAGCTGGGGAGCCCAGAACTGGACAAAGTATTCCAGTTGTGGCCTCACCAGTGCCGAGTAGAGGGGGAGAATGACCTCCCTCGACCTACTGGCCACACTCTTCCCTAGGCAGCCCAGGATTCCATTGGCCTTCCTGGCGACAAGGGCACATTGCTGGTCATGGATAACTTACTATCTACCATCTACTGTATACTCTCTGTCTATATAGTATATACTATATATAACATGTATAACTATTTGTCGTATATAGAACCATAGAATCATAGAACAGTTTAGGTTGGAAGGGACCTTAAACACCATCTAGTTCCAACCTCCCTGCCATGGGCCAGGAAAACTTCCACTAGACCAGATTGCTCAAAGCCCCATCCAACCTGGCCTCGAACACTTCCAGGGATGAGGCCTCCACAGCTTCCCTGGGCAACCTCTTCCACTGCCTCACCACCCTCACAGTAAAGAATTTCTTCCTGAGATCTCATCTAAATCTCCCCTCTTCCAGTTTGAAGCCATTACCCCTCGTGCTATCACTACATGCCCTTGTAAAAAGTCCCTCTCCAGATTTCTTGTAGGCCCCCTTCAGCTACTGGAAGACTGCTATAAGGTCTCCCCGGAGACTTCTGTTCTCCAGGCTGAACAACGCCAACTCTCTCAGCCTGTCTTCATAGGAGGGGTGCTCCAGCCCTCTGATCATCTTCGTGGCCCTCCTCTGGACCTGCTCAAACAGATCCGTGTTCTGCTTACATTGACAGACTCAGAGCTGGACACAATACTCCAGGTGGGGTCCCACGAGAGCAGAGTAGAGGGGCAGAATCACCTCCCTCGACCTGCTGCCCACACTTCTTTTGATGCAGCTCAGGACGCGGTTGGCTTTCTGGGCTGCAAGCGCACATTGCCAGCTCATGTTGAGCTTCTCATCAACCAACACCTCCAAGGCCTTCTCCTCAGGGCTGCTCTCAAGCTATTCTCTGCCCAGCCTGTATTTGTGCAGGGGATTACTCCGACCCACAGGCAGGACCTTGCGCTTGGCGTTGTTGAACTTCCTGAGGTTCACGCAGGCCCACCTCTCAAGCCTGTCCAGGTCCCTCTGGATGGCATCCCTTGCCTCCAGCGTGTTGACCACTCGACACAGCTTGGTGTTGTCAGCAAACTTGCTGAGGTTGCACTCAATCCCACTGTCCGTGTCACCAACAAAGATTTCAAATAGTACTGGTCCCAGTACCGGTCCCAATACCGATGCCTGAGGAACACCACTTGTCAGTGCTTGCCACTTGGACATCAAGCTGTTGACTGCAACTCTTTGAGTGTGGCCATGCAGCCAATTCCTTATCCACCAAGTGATACATCTGTCAAATCCATGTGTCTCCAATTTAGAGACCAGGATGTTGTGGAGGACAGTGTCAAATGCTTTGCCCAAGTCCAGGTAGACGATGTCAGTTGCTCTTCCCTTATCCACCAACACTGTAACACCATTGTAGAAGGCCACCAAATTTGTCAGACAGGATATGCCTGTAGTGAAGGCAAATATATACATATATATTTATATATGTATAATTATATAGATAATTAACACAATTATTTATAATTAAATTTTATGTAAATACAACACTGAAATTATTTGTATATACTGTATATACTGTTTGTTAAGATAATTCACTATTTAAATTGACAGAATTATTTGGCAAAGCATAAACATGGAACATTGTGCTTTCTGCACAGTCATAAAAAAATCATTGGTCTTTCAAAGCAGATCTATCACAACAGTCATAGTAATCTCTCTAAAATGTGCAATATACAATAAAACAATCCAAATGTAGTGAAGCTGGAATATTAAATAAGATATTAAATTTATAGTAAAGGAATTCAACCTAACAATATCAACTATATTGCTGTCACAAAAAAGAAGTTTTAGCCAAAATGTAATTACTGAAATGGGGCACAGAGGTAAGGATGTATTTCAAGAAAATGTGTTACTCTTTAAATTCAACCTTTTCCTAGCTGATCTCAACCTCAGGTTCTAAGGCCTCCATAATTGCTAGAGGTTATTACATTTTCTTATTGCCTGATAACAAACATTTAATTACCTTGGTGATAATTTCAGGACAAACTGAATGAATCATCACTAACACAGACTGTAAAATAATGTAGTTCAAAAAAAAAAAAAAGTATTGCTTTAAAATATAAAAAGAGCAAGTTGAAGGTCTCTTTCAAAGTCAGAGCAAAGAGAATTTTCAGTAAGCCAAAAGTAGCTAAAGTTCAACTTAAAGTAGGCAGGTAACTTTCATTTTACATAATATGAAAAAATCTGCAACAGGTTTCATAGCCCACTGTGATGTATGCTGTTCCTTTTGTGATTGTTCCATTTTTACAGGGAAAATACGCTGCTAAACTATGTCTAATCTGAGGATTTGGATGTGCCTCCATGCCCTAGCCACATCCTCTTTGTTGGGCTGTGGCTCCATTAAGCCCTAGATCCCTTGCTGTGTCCAGCATTTTGAGGAATGAAACTTCAGCACCCGAGCCAAAGGGAAGAACTGTTATAACTGTTATAAATGTTACACTGTAGCTGTGTCCCTAATTTAGGCACCTGAGCAATCAGGATTTCTGAACGTGCGTAATTCCTCTCACTCTTGATAAAGCTGAGGTTTGTACCACAAGGTCCCGCCACATGTCCCAGGTTTCGGCTGTAGTCTGCGCAGATGCCCTGCGGTGCATGAACTATGGACATTACTGTTTCTCACTTCCTTGTACTCCTCCTTGTACACAACCCATAGGCTGAACCTTATCTTTTATTTACATTTTTTGTATGTTAGATTGGTTTATGTGCAAACTGGTCTTCAAGTTGAAGCTGTGTGTACGTACTTCTGTGTGTATTTTCCATTCCATTCCATTCCTTCAATACTGTTTTCATATCCTGGCCACATTTAATCTGATAGGAATAAGGAATCCCCAAAATAATTTGGTTTCTACAAGTTTTGTTAATATAGACAGTCAAGTAGAAAGGAAACCCTACTCAGAGCCTGGACTGAGGGAAGGGCAACAACATGCACTCGCACAATATTAGACACTGGAGAATCTATGTAGGGCACAGAGACGTTTTCAAATGACACTACAATGGGGAAAACATCCCATTAAATTTGCATCTTCTAAAATCTATGCTAAAATCAACCAATTATGATCGAAAACCAGACTTCATTAGTTTCAGTGCTCAGAGAAGTTATTGTTGTCTCCCCTTGGATCCTACTTCATCTCCTCCCTCCATGCCACACAGGGACTTCCAGAGAGAAGCACACAGCTTATCAGTCAAGAACAGTGAAATTCTTTAATGGGGGTTAGTTATACTCTACACGTATACTCTACATTTATGTAATCTACTAGCTCGCTCATGAGCTTCATCCTATTTGCTAGATCTAGGCGTTTAGCCAGAAGAGGTGTTGCTTTAAAACTAACTGACAAATTATTGTATGAGAATTAATGGAAGAGACGCTGACCAGAACTACAATGGTCTCAGTACCTTGTCCATGCCCTATGATATCCATGTTCACCTCACAACTTTTAGTTTATAGCCATTTCTACTATGTTGTCATATGCAAAACAGAAAAGGCAAACTAATTTTTGTCACTCTGTAGTATCTTATGAGCTTTGATGTTGAACTCAAAAAGATTTACTTCTTAGCTGCTTGTAAATTCTCCACTGAAGTAACAAAATAGTTTTGTCTGGAGAAAACCTGAAGGACTTTAAACTACTCACTGCATTCCAAGACACTTGCTTAGTTTCTCCTGGTAGCTTCTTTGACAAAAAGATGCTGAATTTCAAGAAGGCAAAAAGTGATTTAAATTTGCTGGTCTTTTTGGTGAGAATTAAGAATGCATCATCACGTTGTTATTTTAGCTGTAAGTCTTCAAAGCTCATGTCTGTAGCATCACAGAATCCCTCAATTAATTTATTTTTTAAAAGTTCTGTCTTTAAGGTCCATTCACCCAATGCAGATTCACAGTGAATATGACTTCCTTGCATGCTATATGTGTTAATTAAAAAACAATAGTATTTGTAATATTTGTAAAAATAATATAATAACAAAAAAAAAGAAAAAGAATCTTTAACAGATGCCCTGTAGTAGCTTCAATAATTTAAAAATATCCAAATAGGCTACCTTTTGCTGCAGAAATATGTGATATCAAAACTAGCTCCAAGTTAATCTCCAATGCAATTCTGATTACTTCAGTTGAATCACATCAGGGATAACTGGGCTCATAGTAGTCTGCAGTTTCTAGGTTCTTAAATCCAAAAAGACTACATAAGGCTAGACCGACAAAAAAATATGTGCCTGGTGCTTCTGAACAGTAGAATTTAGTTTCAAAAGGGAACAAGGTAAAATTATTTGTAAATGTTACTCGATATGCAACTCACCAGTCTGAGAATGATGATCTTTACATTTCTTATTAAGAAGCTGATATATTCTGATCCCTACTAAAAAAATTAATACAAAAGGTGATTTCCAGTTAGGATGGCTGTTATCTTTGTGACCTGATACATTAGCAATGTTAGATTTTAAATACTGGAAGAATTTCCCTGCGAAGATCAGACAATGCAAGGTCTGATTATGAAATACTAGAGAAACAGCAGGTTTTAACATGGTAATGGCCAATTGTGCCTGCTTCACGATGAAAAAAAAAAAAGTTGATCCTGAATATTTCAAATTTTTCTGGTTTTACTCAAATGGTTTAGAAGGTAAGTATTAATCAAAAATTTAAGGAGAACAGAACATCCTAGATCTGTTACACCAGTATGGATTTTAGAAAAAAAAAAAAATCAGCTTATTTCTTTATTTAAGATGTGTATTACTGCTTGTCTGTTATCCAGTGTCAGAGACCACCTGGTCTAGAAGTGTTTCATTTGTTTCCTTGGAGGGCATTAGGTGGCTTCTCAGCTAAAACTGAGAAGCTGGACTGCTTGCTTTTGGGTGTAAACCTCTCCCTGCCATCATTTAGTGGCTAGGGAATGAGGTGGGGTGCCAGGCAGCAATGCACGCCCCTCGTCCCTGGGCACACAGTGCTGCTTCAGCTCTGTCTGAGGCACTGCTGGCTACCTTGCCATCACACCAGCTGGCCCTCGACAGCAGTGCCAGATGGAAGAGGGCTACTGCGGGCTGCCTCTGCTCCCTACCCGGCCTAGCAGTGCCAAACGGGAACATCCCATCTTTTTGTACTGTGCATCATTCATTACCTGCTTCCTTTAAGAGCAACCTAGGATTTAAGATACAAATATGGGGTTTTACCCATGTTTGCTGCTGTTTCTGGAGCACAAAAATGCCGAAGTGGAGACCAGCAGTCTGTTTTTCTTCAAACAAAGGCTGACTTAAGCTGGAAGCTCACATATGAGGATTGCTTAATGATGCATTAAAATCTTCTAAAAACAGAGGCAAGATTGGCAGCCAAGTGTGCTAGTGATTTTGGGTTGGGGTACAGGCAGGTGAACAAGATTATTCATCTTGCCTGACACCTACCTTCTGCCTCACTTGTATATGGATTTCTGGCTGAGCTATTTCTAAACTAAAGTGGCTACTATGTGTGCATTTGCACCCCACATCATAGAGACTGTCTTCACTTATTGTCAGATTTTCTAGAGACCACTCAGCCTGAGTATGCATTTTAGTTAAACCAGCCATTAATGCAGATGGAGAATCAACTTAAAACGGTATCTGGCAGATACTTTCTACTGGTAGAAAGTAGACTCTGTGATAAATGCATCTAGCACTTTAGACACTTTAGATTCCTCTGGGACAGCTGCAACATCTTTGAGTGATCACTGCGTCATCACTGTGGATCATAGGTTAATTGGAAAGTTTGCTAATGCAACAGTGGTACTGGGGCTGTGAAGAACAGCACTGCTTCTTTGCACCGTTTTACTTCAGATGCCCTAACCCTTACTTTCACTAAGAAAACCCACTGATATCCAAAAGCTGAAACAAAGCATCATACTTCTTGGTCTATTCTGAGATCTACGCTGAATTGGTTTCCAAAATTGGTTACAGGTTTTAGGAGTCTTTTATCCTTTAAAGTCACTGGACCAAATCCTGCCTTCCTTATTCAGATTGATTAAACAGATCAAATGCTCATCAAATTGAGTGGGAATTAAACATGAGTTTCTCCTCAGCAAGGAAGGAAAAGACGACAGGACTGAGATCAATGGTAATTCAAATCACAGGTGAAAACTAAGATGTTTTCCTTAGGGGATTTTCTTTATGTATTAAGCAAGCAAACTGTTTAACAAGTTCTGACATGTATGTTAGTGCCAGATACCTGCACAGCTGGCATACTTGCCAAACAATCAGATGCTTTCCTTGTACTGGGCTCAGTTCATAAGACAAGAAAAAACTATACTTTGAGGTGCAAAGGACCAACCAACGATGATGACCACCTTGCAGGGGTGTTTCTACGCTTCTACACTTCTCTGTGGCGAGTAGCTTTCCCCGCGCTGGAGTTCAACTGCTGTAAGAGAGCACAAGTTCAGCCAGCCAGCGCAGCACAGCAGTGATGAATACTGTTTTCTAGCAAGTCCAGAGCCACAGGTTTTGTTTTGCCCGTTCTGACAATAGTCATTCAGCAACTACATTTAAATGCAATCAAATTTGACCAGTATGCAAGAAGAAGAGAGTATAAGTGCGTGTGATTCAGATATAAATCTTTATTTAGATCCACCTCTACCACAAAAGCGATTACCTGAGCATGAAACAGCTAATTTTCTGGGCTCTGCAAGGTACAATGAATATTACAGAGACTGGAAAATGCACAGCACATTGAAAAAAATTAAATTACAAGACCACACAATAGTAATCCAGTTTTCCTTTTAATGTAAAAAAAGTGGTTGAAGGCAAAGGGTGCACATCTTAATATCTACTAGACTCTTACTGTAGGCTCTAATGCCATTACTTGAAACTGTGAATTCTTAAATGTCTTCTGTGAAGGACAAAAAACCTGCATGTCTGAAGGTATCAAATCCCTTCCTTTGTAAGAAAGAAAGGTTTATCTGAAGAAGATTGTCATGGCAAATGTGACTGATAACATGTCAAATATGCATGGCGAGTTGGCCAATAAAAATTGAAAATAGAAACCTGCTCCCTGACAGTGGTTTGCAACAGGGTTCTCTCTGCTCTCATTCCTACACATTAACCCACGGTTCTGGTTAGCAAGATGTTTTTGAATTCTGTAACAAAATCATAGTAGATGGTTTCCACTGTGGGATATAAGAAAGAAGAAGAAAAATGATAGCTTGTATAATGTAATGGAATATCCCTTTCATAGTAATGCTTCTTTCCTGCAGGCATTGTGCTACAACCTAAAAGTGTTTGCATCGAGGGTAGATCAAAGGCTGCTGGCCATAGAGATTGCTGGGGAAAGGGGAGAGACCAAGTACAAAGGCTCTTTCTCCACAGCTGTGTCCACTAGTCCACTAAAATGACACCACTGGACATACCTAGCCAGCCCACACACCCCAGCCTTGGGTTTTTTCCCATCAGTTTGGTGCATACAATAACTGATCAGAAGGAAAACTTAGGTGGGAGGTCAGTACAGGCCTTTGTTTCTAACAGCACTTGCAAAACCAGGCGGTTCCTTGGAAGTGTGTGGTCAGGGCAGGGGGACAGAGCCCACCACAGGCAGCTGAGAAGCCCTGAGGAAGGCGTCTGTGCAACCACACAGCAAGGTTTCACACGTGGGGAAAGCTCACTCCTTGTCTCTGACTCCTCAAGTTGGTGTATGTAAAAGAACCAGGTTTTAATTGTAATCTATCACTGCAGTCAAAACAATTAAATCTGGTATCCCTGCTGTATATCAGAGCACGAACTTTATGCATCTTTTTCTTATTGAAGTGTCTAAAATTATAATTCAGACTCTGACCTGCTCTATCCCCTTTGGGCTCCTGCAAAGAACAGACACTGAAATATGGACCAACTTCTCTAGAGAAGAATTTTACCGCAGCCAGCCTTCCGTAGGCAGAAGGGTACTGTAGCTTACTTGCAGCACAGTATCTGTACCAAAGGCAGGGAAAGTGGGATAGGGCTGTGCTGCACACCAGGAGAACCTCGCTGGCATTAGGTATGAGCAGAAATGTTTCTGGTTTATACCTGAAACTAGTCTGGCATCCTGTGAACAGAAAGAATGATCATCAGTCAGAAAAAGTTTTCTAGATTCATTTTTTATGTCATTGCTGTTGGTAATTATATAAAAATATAACTATTATAGTAATTATTATAGTTATTTCTTTGCAATATTTGTATTTTATTGTAATAGTATTCTTTTACTATATTTTTATAATTGTTTTTATTGGAGAAAGAGTGTGTTTCTGTAAATGTCTTTGATTGCTCATTTTTGTATTAAGGGCTTTTAAAAAAGTAATAAAGCCATTCAAATATGGTTTCTATTTATTGTTTCAGCCGCATTCTATCTCAAGTAATAAATTAATAATGATTTTGAGTGACAAAATATATAACATACATACATATGCAAACATAAATAATTTCAGCAACCATATTGCTGCTAAGCCACTATTCATCATATTTGAGAAGTCGTGGCAGTCCAGTGAAGTTCCCACAGAGTGGAAAAGGGGAAACATAACCCCCATTTTTAAAAAAGGAAAAAAGGAAGACCCAGGGAACTACAGGCCAGTCAGTCTCACCTCTATGCCCAGCAAGATCATGGACAAAATACTCCTGGAAACTATGCTAAAGCACATAAAAAATAAGGAGGTGATCGGTGGCAGCCAACATGGCTCCACTAAGGGCAAATCGTGCCTGATAAATTTGGTGGCCTTCTACGATGGTGTTACAGCACTGGTGGATAAGGGAAGAGCAACTGACATCGTCTACCTGGACTTGGGCAAAGCATTTGACACTGTCCTCCACAACATCCTGGTCTCTAAATTGGAGACACATGGATTTGACAGATGTATCACTTGGTGGATAAGGAATTGGCTGCATGGCCACACTCAAAGAGTTGCAGTCAACAGCTTGATGTTCAAGTGGCAAGCACTGACAAGTGGTGTTCCTCAGGCATCGGTATTGGGACCGGTACTGGGACCAGTACTATTTGAAATCTTTGTTGGTGACACGGACAGTGGGATTGAGTGCAACCTCAGCAAGTTTGCTGACAACACCAAGCTGTGTCGAGTGGTCAACACGCTGGAGGCAAGGGATGCCATTCAGAGGGACCTGGACAGGCTTGAGAGGTGGGCCTGCCCGAACCTCAGGAAGTTCAACAAGGCCAAGCGCAAGGTCCTGCCTGTGGGTCGGAGTAATCCCCTGCACAAATACAGGCTGGGCAGAGAATGGCTTGAGAGCAGCCCTGAGGAGAAGGCCTTGGAGGTGTTGGTTGATGAGAAGCTCAACATGAGCTGGCAATGTGCGCTTGCAGCCCAGAAAGCCAACCACGTCCTGAGCTGCATCAAAAGAAGCGTGGGCAGCAGGTCGAGGGAGGTGATTCTGCCCCTCTACTCTGCTCTTGTGGGACCCCACCTGAAGTACTGTGTCCAGCTCTGCGGCCCCCAACATAAGAAGGACATAGACTGTTGGAGCAGGTCCAGAGGAGGGCCGCAAAGATGATCAGAGGGCTGGAGCACCTCTCCTATGAAGACAGGCTGAGAGAGTTGGCGTTGTTCAGCCTGGAGAAGAGAAGGCTCCAGGGAGGCCTTATAGCAGTCTTCCAGTAGCTGAAGGGGGCCTACAAGAAATCTGGAGAGGGACTTTTTACAAGGGCATGTAGTGATAGCACGAGGGGTAATGGCTTCAAACTGGAAGAGGGGAGATTTAGATGAGATCTCAGGAAGAAATTCTTTACTGTGAGGGTGGTGAGGCAGTGGAAGAGGTTGCCCAGGGAAGCTGTGGAGGCCTCATCCCTGGAAGTGTTCGAGGCCAGGGTGGATGGGGCTTTGAGCAACTTGGTCTAGTAGGAGGTGTCCCTGTCCATGGCAAGGGGGTTGGAACTAGATGATGTTTAAGGTCCCTTCCAACCCAACCCATTCTATGAATCTATGCTTCTATGATTATTTTTTACTACTCTACTGTTAAAAATAATGCTGAAAATTTATTACAAGAATCCATATGAAAGCAATAAAATAAAGTAAAACGATCATAAAACCAATCACATATTTTATAGAAAATAGGAGTATAAAATCACTTTGTGTGAGGTTTCTCTGCTGCAAAGAAATTTATCATTTAAGAAAAGACAACTCTCTGCTGTGTTTAAGCATCTAATGTGTTCAACTTCTTGCGACCCATGCAGGATTGGGAATAGGTTTTATTATTTTCAATTTCAAAAAGCTTTACTCATCACTGGTCATGCTAGCACAATCTTTCAATGCCAGTGGCAGAGTAATTTGCCAGTTCTGGTAAGTTTGCAAGAGTTACCCCTTCCCTTTTACATCCTGAAGCTTCAGGCATTTTGCATACACCTTCCTTTAGCTATAAAATATCTCAATTTCCTAATACCCTAGGACTACTTAATTAGCCAAACTTTTGGGATGTGCTCAAATGTAATGCATAAACCCCACAATTTAGGAAAGTAAAAACAAATTTAATGCTGCACTGCTTTAGAGAGACTTTCAATTAATTCAGCTGAGGTAACATTTCCGATGTTTCTCTTTAAGAAGCAACTTGGAGCTCACACACTTCACAACACACTGATGTTTGACCTAGGCTCCTATTATTCACCTTTATTGCCCTTGATTTATGGCATTATTTGAGTTACAATACAGGAAAGATCTATGAACATCTCTGGACAGTAAATTCAAATCAGATCAGCCATGTTATTCCAGTTTATTTCCCCTATTTTATCACAGGATACTGAACAATGCAAACATTCTTACTTAGCAGCCCTATGCTTTATCCTATAACTCCATTCCTAAAAAAATGTTTACTATCTGAAGTGGAATTCTCATGTAGCCATGTGTGTAAGATCCATGAAATACAGCGTTGCACCTTCAGAGGACACTACACCCTTCTGAGTCATTTTTATGCAACATAGTTGAAGGGAATGTTTTCTGGCCAAGCTCTACTCTTGTAATGGCATGTGTTGTTATTTAAAAAATGCATATAACTATTTGTCTTGACAGGTTAATAAGGTGCAGAACTAAAACCCTCTAGAATTTTTTAATTTTACAGTATTTATTGGACTACAGTTCTCTTTATTACTAAGCTAAATGTATGGTATTCTCTACAATTAGCGAATAGCTTACTAATAAACACTACTGCAGACCACTCAATCTACATTTCCTTTTCAAAGCTGCAGTCAGTGACAAAATAGACTTCAATTCAGTAGTCTTAGACTGCTGTAAAACAGTTGGTATAACCTGTTACTGGGATGGGGAGAAGAGAAGTGAGCACAGGAGGAAATAAAGCGAAAGGAAACAGAGGTGCAAAACCTTCCACTTCTCATCAAAAAGAAGTAATTGTTGTTCACATAAAAGCGTACTGCTTTAAGGATATGAATATCAGTCCCAAGGAAATTGTAAAAGTATCGGGCTAGAGCATACCTTCTTTGAAGCTCAACATTTACAGAACGTGTTTTTTCCCTTCACTAATTTTCTTAGCTCTTGGCTGTCTTCCCAGGCGGTAGTTTTGCAGGCTACTGTGTTGTGATCTACATGCTAGGCTGAGTTGTAAGCTAACTTAAAATGCAAAGTAAAAAACAGTGCCTTAAAGTCAGCATTTCCTATCTGTTAAGTGTACTGTTTCTCCTAAACAATTTGTGAATTTGCTCACAGCAGTCATGCTGTTTCCCTCTGTAATTACTCCATTAGAGTTCTGACAACAGAATCTATGTATAGTACTGAGATCCTTCACTCTTCACCAAACTCCCTGTTGGGCTGTCTGGAAATTTTGCTTCATTAATGACTTTTGGTTCAAAATCTTCACAGCCAGTTGTGGGGTTTTTTTTTTTCCTCCCGAACCATCACATCTGATAACCTGAACACAATTTCTTCCAGACTCTCTCAGGAGAGTTTAAGCAAATGTCTGGTTGTCTTTTTTTTTTTTTTTAACGGAAATAGTCATAATAATGTTAGTGACCTGGTTACACTGCCATAAATCTAGAGTTATTTCATTGCCTTTGAAGGAGCTAATCTGCATTTACCCCTGTATTATTGAGCTGAAATCCAGCGCAGTGGAACTACTCATGTGGAGGATTTGGTCCTTGTAAAATCTCATAGCGTTGTTTAACAGCTATCACATAAATAGGAATGAAAACAAACCTGAGCTGAAATCTATGCAATTGACAATATCTTTTAGCATCATGCGTAGAGCAGGAAAAGGATTTCATTATAGCAGCTGGGCCAACTCTCAAAATGACAGGACATGCTTGATTTTAAGCTTTGGTTTCACACACTAATCAAGCTGTATTAGTACGACTGCTAGTCTTTCCCATTTTTCCCCAGGTCTAGTATATTGATGGAGCTAAAAGAGGTAATGAACTTAGCTGTCTGGTATAAATAAACCAAAGAACAGATACCTCTGCAAAGATGTGTAAGGGACGTTGCTTCATCTTCCTCAGCAGAGAGACCGCAATTCCAAAAACAGATCAAAAAGTTTGGTGGAAGGTTCAAAGGGAAAAGATGAGTATTTTCTCCATTTATTTATTTACCTTTGAATCCTTTCTTCTTTCTTTTTACCGCAATCTCTTTTCTCCCTATCTGTGAGTTTGTTCTGGAGAAAAGCCCTTCTGTGGAGGTCTTAACTGAAGGATAAGAACTGATAGGTCAGAGGTCAAAACTCATCCGGCTCTCCTCTCCTCAGGTTTTGTGTCCAGCTCCAAAAAGATTTGAGAGTCTAATTGTTGTCTCTTCCAGCAGTTGCTGGGGCACTTGTATTTTGGATGCTTGTCAACACCTGCTCCTCTCTCATGCAACTGAGAGCATAGCAATCCCCAAGCCTTGCAGATGGGGACGTATCTTCAATTTCACCCACAAAATTTCAGGTAGGTAGGAGAGCTCCTAAATCATTGCTGCGGTGCATTCACAGCAGCACCAGGTAAAAAGCATGGGGAACTCATGGCAGCACAAACTGGAACGGCAATCAAATATCTAAGAAAAGAAATATGAGGCACTAGTAAATATAGGTCAAAAATGGATATAGGACCAGAATCCCTTAACCACCCTGACAGTTACATCTCTGCCTGTAAACAACAAACCAGTTATGCACAGCAGCCCTTAATAAGAGAACAGCTAAAAGCTGAGAACATTTTGAGAAGGGCAGAGGAGGATAAACTATTTTGGTCTTGGAAAGCAGACTCCTCTTTATTTCAATACCAGTCAGACTTACTCCTTTTTGCTCACAGAATACTGAAGACAAAACACAAGGTTTCATCTCCTTGATCAGGAGCTACTGGTGTTAGAATATGTAAAAGGAGATTAAATTGCCACAAAGCAGCAAGAGAAAGCTTTTTTTTCTTTCTTTTTTTTTTTTTTTTTTTTTTTTTTTTTTTTTTTTTTAATCCGTGTAATACTACAATGTAGATAAAAAGAAGGAAAAGGTTTATCTGGCATAACAGGCTGAGAACTGGATGTTTAAGGACAGCTCTAGGTGAAGAGCTGTCTGCCTTACATCCCTCTTCCTGTAGGTGGTAAGCCTGGTCCTTAAGGCAAGTCTTGCAGGGATGCTGGAGGGACTTCAGGGAGAGCAGCTGCATGGTATCCCTGCCTGGTGATCAGAGGAAGAAACATGAAGGAAAGACTCTGAGCAGCAGGTAGCCATGAAATGGGACAGTCTGAGGTTTCAGGTGTCATGTGTCGTGTCTGGGGTGGGATGAGGGACCACTTCCTTGTGGAAAGCCCTACTGGAGCTCCGAACAACAGAATAAGGAGGATTTGGGGTAAGTCTCCCCACGTGTGTTTAGGCCAGTCCTGGCATGCCTACCCATATTTCCAGCTGACAGGGTGCAGCCCACCTCCATCCTGGAAGCCACAGATTCACATTAATGTGGCAGGCCCGGGCTAGGTGGCTGGTCTATGGGACAACATGGAGTTCCTTGTGGTGGCAGGTGCAGGTCACCATCCTCCCAGAACTGCTGCCTCAGTGCTTTCTTTGGTTTGTCGGTTTTCCTGAAATAGTTGAATTCCCTCAATGGAAAGGTGATTTCTGCCTCATATTCACTGTGGTAACGTGTTTCCTTTTGGTTAGGCTGGCTTAGGGTTCAACATTGAGGGGGAGTCAAATCTGTATCGAACTATGGTTGTGAAAATAAAAGAAAAGCAACACCAAAAAGGAAGCAGACAAAATGCCACAGCCTCTGCCACCTTCAGAAAACAAGTAGTACAGCCGTTTGCACTGAGGCTAAACCGGTGCAGAACACACACAAAAAGCTATTAAATCTAAGTTGTATCTTTTAATACCACTTTGTACTATCTAAAATGAGTAGAACAATGGTGACCTGGATCTTTCCTGGTTTTTTCTCCACACAGACTACAGTGACTGAAATGAACTCTTACTTAGTTCTCCATTTACCTAAGATCCCTGGTAAGATTTCACCCAATACAAACCCTCAACATTGTGTGTCTGTATTTATTCTTTCATGTTCTCTAAAATCCTACAACTTGTGGGATAGGAACCTGCTACTTGGCACATATCTCCTCCTACGATGTGCTCTGCACAAGGCTGTTTCAGTAATTAATATAAAGAAGGGAAGAAAAGATCCCTTCTGCTTAATGGCTGATTGGCCCCAGATTAACTGCGTAAAACATATTAAGCCCACCACAGAAAGTGAAATCTAGCCAGAAACAGGCTAGTCGTCCCTGAATTCTGAGTGATTTTTCTCTACAGTCACTTTCTCAAAACCAATAAGCTGTTCAAATGAAAGTCTTGTACTTAACAGGGAGAAAAAAAGCATTTATCTACCATTGCCAAATAATGAACACTTGAGAACAAAATGGAAGTATACCAAGATGCTAAATATACAGATAATCTTGACAGCCCGCTATTTATTCTCTTTCCTAAAATTAACTGCTAAGAATGTGATTATGCTCTAAGTACATGACCAGTAGCAGGAGGAGAAATATTGTTGCCTGTGAACTATAAAAGAAAGGATTTTTATGCTTCACAGGGGAGGTAAATGCTACTGACTTACATACCAGCTGAGCAGCGGAAAATGAGTCCGCATGTTGGAGGGATGGAGCTCTACTCTCCATCATTCTGCGCTTCAGGATGCTGGGTGCAAGGTTGGAAGTAAGCAGAAGCTCCTTATTTCTTGCCTCTGTGCAAAGGAGGCAGTCCCATGGCCCACTTAGGAGCTATTCCTAATAAAAACACCTCTGTAAAACAGCAAAGAGTATTTACTTACGACAATCTATACTTCAGCATAATATGGAAATTACTGGAGTAGAGAAAGTTTTAAGTAAAATGAAAAATGTTATTATAAATCATAGTTAGAAATTTTTGAGGGGAAAAAAAAAAGAGTGCTCAAAAAACAGTCCTTACGCTTTACATCCCACAAAGTCAGAATTAGTTGTCTTCCCTATAGGCAATTTAAGTAGAAAGGGCAAGGATTCAATAAACATTGTGACTGAACTGCCCTTTAACGTCTCAGAGACAGTGACTGAGCATAAAGGCATTTTGAAAGAACTGTCTAGGGGAAGTGAACATTGTCACTGCCTCTGCTGAATATCTTCTGTCAATACGGGAATTCAGTCTCGAAGCCAGCTACCAGCATCTTGTATTAACTTTGGTGAATAACTGAATACAATGTTTATCAATCTGAAATAGAAAAAAAGCATGGAAATATACACATGCTGGTACCATTGCCTACTGGCATATTCAGGCACTATGGTCCCAATTTTCAGTGCCTACATGTGTAGTTTCCTACTGTTTTATTCCTTCTTCTTAGGCCAACCAAGTCACACATTTGAGTCATCTTTTAGAGCAGTTTTCAGACTGTCCTAGCATCAAGTTGCAACCAAGAGCATTACCAGGAACATGCCCTGATAGTCTTAGCTCTGCCATCCTGCACCCAGCTGCACTCCTGGAGTCCTAGAAGTGGCAGTGAAGCTACATTACCTGTCCTCAACCATGGAGAAGTCATCTCCTACATAGTCGTCTTCTGTAGAGCACTTGGAACCACTTTTGCCCATGATGTGGGATCCAGCATGCAAATACAATAATTTTACAGCTTCATTGCAATAAAGCAACCCTAAACTGATTGCCTTTTCACCCCTCTCACATCTCTCCCTGTCCTAATTTAAAAGTTAAGCAGTATCGGCAGGATTAGCCAGAACCAACAAGCTGTGGAGCAAGGGGCACGAGTGCAAGAGTCCACGTGGCAACACGCCTGTGGCACACGCGTGGCACTGCCACTGCGGGGAGGGTCGCTGTGCTGCACCCCAGCCCCGGCGCCCGAGGGCGGGGGGACGTACTGGTGGAGGAGAGAGGGCCCAAACTTGACCTAGCAGCTAGCTGGGGAAGCTCAGCTGCTTTGGCTCTTTCATAAGAAATTACTAACACTTGAAATATTTCAGTTTGCTGCTGGGGGAAGGAGGGCATATCCCAGCAGCCAGGGTGCAGAATACCCATTGCATCGGGAAATGAGTGTCTGACACAAGCCTGTGTTTTTCCAGCAGATCCTAAAAGCAAGCTTGATTTTAGGAGCTCGTCTCAAAAATGAATGAAGTAAAGATACTAGTTAAATTTGCCATTATCTGCTTATTCAGAAATACTACCATGCCATTACAGGTTTTTCAAAGTTGTCAGATTATAAACGGATAAACTGCTACAAGGCGGGCAATGCATGCCTGACTGGAGCTGATACGAGCTGTACTACAACCAGCTTGTAAGCACCATTTCTGAACTGCAGTATCGAATCATAGAATCATACAACAGTTTGGGTTGGAAGGGACCTTTAAAGGTCATCTAGTCCAACCTCCCTGCAATCAGCTGGGACACCTTGAACTAGATCAGGTTGCTCAGAGCCCCATTCAACCTGGCATTGAACACTTCCAGGGATGGGGCACCTACCACCTCTCTGGGCAACCTGTTCCAGTGTTTCACCACCCTCATTGTAAAAAATTTCTTCCTTATATCTAGCCTAAATCTACCCTCTTTTGCTTAAAACCATTACCCCTTGTCCTATCACAACAGGCCCTGCTAAAAAGTCTGTCCCCATCTTTCTTCTAAGCCCCTTTCAAGTACTGAAAGGCTGCAATAACGTCTCCCTGGAGCCTTCTGTTCTCCAGGCTGAATAGCCTCAACTCTTTCAGCCTGTCCTCATAGCAGAGGTGCTCCAGCCCTCTGATCATCTTCATGGCCCTCCTCTGGACCTGCTCCAATAGGTCCATGTCTCTCCTGTGCTGAGGGCTCCAGACCTGGATGCAGTACTCCAGGTGGGGTCCCAAAAGAGCAGAGTAGAGGGGCAGAATCACCTCCCTTGACCTGCTGGCCACACTTCTTGATGCAGCCCAGGACGTGACTGGCTTTCTGGGCTGTGAGTGCACATTGTCAGCTCATGTGCGGCTTTTCATCCAGCAGTACCCCCAAGTCCTTCTTGGCAGGGCTGCTCTCAATACCTTTGTCCCCCAGCCTGTATTGATACTGGGCTTGCCCTAACCCAGGTGCAGGACCTTGCACTTGGCCATGTTGAATTTCATGAGGTTCACACAGGCCCACTTCTTGAGCTTGTCCAGGTCCCTCTGGATGGCTTATTATCCAGTTTCGAATGTCATAGGCATCCTCTGGAAGTGCCAAGCCAAATTTTTACGTGTTCTTTTTCCACTTTGCTTGTGGAAGGCCTTCACACCAGCTGGTGAGGCAGATTGTGCTTATTCCTGCATTTAAGAAAGAAGTAAATGCCAGTAACAATTCAGCCAATGCGCCCAGCCAGGCTGCTGCCCCCGAGAAGGGCACTCTGCTTTGTCATTTTACCCTTTGCCTTTGCACAGTGAGAAAGAGTAGCAACTAGCAACAGTCATAGTGGTGCCCTTTGTGATATAATTAGAACAGGAAAGAGACTCTTAAGCTACTAATTTGATTTAGGCTAGTGACCAAGGTCAACTGTTCACCAGATTCTCTGTCAATCAGATGGAAATGATGCTGTATCTCCAATCCTCATCCATTTTGCTCTCCATGCCCAGAGGATTTTTGATCCTGCATATCCACCTATCAGATAAGAAGCCAACAGCTTCAAAATCAGAGCTTTCCTTGCCCTTATACTCTGTGTACTGGTTAGTACGCAAACTATGAAACTTTGACTACCAAAGAAGAAAATCCACGTCATTCTGAATCAAAGGCGGCGGGGGGTGTGTGTGTGTCAGGAATGAAAAGCACATTTTACAAACTCCTGTCAATGTTTAAAGGGCTCTTTTTAAATTTACACTTCCTGATTACAGTGACCTCTGTAATAACTTACATTCCAGTTCTTCCAATTTCAGCAGGAATGAGACACCTCAAGGGAAAATGAGGCTTCAGGAAGTGATTCAGAAATTGGTATTATCACCTGTATCTGTTAAGGCTTGTTCTTTCAGCTATATGTTTAGTTTTGCAATCTAGCATATATGTGTCTGCTAAGTAACATCTCACTTTACCAACATGGTTGGAAAACACAAGAGCGTGGAGACGGGTGGGTTTGTAGTGCTGCATCTCTAGACAGTAACAGGAAAGATCATTTTATACCTGAAGCTTTCTGCAGTGTGTGTACTGCCCAGTTCAGAAGACGTGACCTAGATGATTGTCCTTACACTCAAATAGTAAACTCTCAGAATTTAAAAATATTTTTAGAAAAATTTTTCCCCTTACTGTTTTAAATCCTTTTTAAACCTCCTGGTTCTCTCGTTATGTTAGATGTCTGCCAGCCTCACTAGAATTCTTGACATGTTTCTCCAGAATGACCTTTATCTTACACTGAACAAAAAGCTTCAGAGAGTAAATATAAGGTCTTCTTTACCATTTCCATGTTTATTTTGCTGCAGGCAACATCTGATCACAAAACTGACACCACCCCCGCTTCACGGGAATTTTTCTTATTTAGAAAAAGAGCAAATAAAGCAGCACAGAGAAATCAAGTCATAACAGATACCAATTGCACAGTGTCCTCTCTCCCAGTCAGTAATGAATCACTTCCTCAGTGCTGTGAGAAAGGGGCATCAAGTTGCTAAAGGTGCTTGATTTCAAAAGAAACCAACTAAGAGACACGAGGCCATGCTGTACTTGCTAGAGAGGACCCAGAAAAACAAAAGATACTGGAATTTGTATGGCTAATAGTTGCTTTTGATTTTTGCCCTACAGAGTCTAGGCCATTTTGGAGGTCAAAAATTAAACCTAGAATAAATCAGGGCAAATAATCAACCACTCCAACTTCCAGAAGATCATCCCATATGACTGCTGTACACCTCAGAAACCCTGCAGAGCAACGCACAAGGACTTTACTTTTACCCTAGTCCACCTCCTTGTGACTCCCTTGGCATGCAGGTGCTGATGGGGAAGCTCCTCCAGGTCACTTAGCTTGGGCCCATGCGCCACAAATTGTATTCGCAGCTGGCTTCTCTGGCCCTGATGGGTCAGATACTAACAAAATGAAGATAAAACATAGAATCATAGAATGTGTTGGGTTGGAAGGGACCTTTAAAGGTCATCTAGTCCAACCCCCTGCAGTAAGCAGCGACATCTTTAATTAGATTAGATTGCTCAGAGCCTCATCAAGTCTGGCCTTGAACGTCTCCAGCGATGGGGTCTCTACCACCTCTCTGGGCAACCTGTTCCAGTGTTTCACCACCCTCATTGTAAAGAACTTCATCCTAATGTCTAATCTAAACCTACCCTGCTCTAGTTTAAAACCATTGCCCCTCGTCCTATCACTACATGCCCTTGCAAACAGCCCCTCCCCAGCTTTCCTGTAGGCCCCCTTCAGGTATTGGAAAGCCGCTATAAGGTCTCCCCAGAGCCTTCTCTTCTCTAGGCTGAACCCCAGTTCTCTCAGCCTGTCCTCACAGGAGAGGTGCTCCAGCCCTCGGATCATCTTTGTGGCCCTCCTCTGGACCCATTCCAACAGGTCCGTGTCCTTCTTGTGCTGAAGGCTCCAGAGCTGGACGCAGTACTCCAGGTGGGGTCTCATGAGAGCAGAGTAGAGGGGCAGAATCACCTCTCTGGATCTGCTTGCCACAGTTCTTTTTACACAGCGCAGGATGCGATTGGCCTTCTGAGCTGCAAGCACACATTGTTGGCTCATGTCCAGCTTTTCATCCAAGAGTACTCCCAAGTCCTTTTCCACAGGGCTGCTCTCTATCACATCATCCCCCAGCCTGTATTGATAGCGAGGATTACCCCGACCCAAGTGTAGGACCTTGCACTTGGCCTTGTTGAACTTCATAAGGTTTGCTCGGGCCCACCTCTCCAGCTCGTCCAGGTCCCTCTGGATGACATCCCGTCCCTCTGGCACGTCGACTGCACCACTCAGCTTAGTGTCATTGGCAAACTTGCTGAGGGTGCACTTGATCCCACTGTCTACGTCACTGATGAAGATGTTGAACAGATGTTGACAGAAAAGATCTGTCCCAAAGGCTTGAACCAACAACTACTCTTCATGATTTTACAGAGATTTTATTAAGTGTAAGCAGCCTAGCACAGGTACCCTGATGGGGCTGTAGCTGGCAGGCCTGTCCCCTCTGGAGACTGAAGTGGCTGTGATGCTCCTCACCTCTGTCTTGCACAGTTATGCAGTGAGGCCATGAACTGTTGGATTTTACAGTGTTTCAAACAGGTAGTAGCCACAGTACAGTGGAAGATGAATTGTGCCATGCGTGTAGCTTGTACACCAGTTCTGCAAACAGCCTGTTCTCACATTAGCTGAAGTGATGGCTCCTTCACCATAGATATCAGTGGGATGGAGATCAGACTCTGTGTTTGCAACTTTTGGATTCCCCACGCTGAAATAGGCCACATACAGGCAGCGTTGTCATTTTTTATTAATCACAGGTAACACAATTCTGGTCACTGCTATAGGCTGTTTTGTCACTATATATAATCTTGCAACTTTCACACAATTTTTGCAAAGCAAAATGAGAATGAGGAACTAATCCCCCTCAAAATGTCTTATGGCTTTGAGTAAGAGAGCTTTATCTACGTGTCTAGAGGCTAATTGTTCAAGTCCCAGCTGTTCTGCCAACTGTGGTTAATATTTTTCTGCCCTTCACAACCCAAGACATTACATTCAATTGCACAGTAACTATTATTCCCCGGTTCTGCAGAAAAAGGAATTCTAAAAGTGATTTGGACAGCATTGAAACCAGGACTGACAGGTCAGTAAGGGATCTTGCACATATTGAGGAGAAGTCAAATCAGATGCTTCTAGAATAATTTGCTTCCTATATATTGATTAACGTATGAATTCAAAATCTGTGTTAACATAACTTCTATGCTCTACATTTGTTACTTTGACTAACAGCATGCAGCCCTTTAAGGATGAGCTATGGCAGCCTCCATGCTTAGCTGGGTCTGTGCTTCTCAGGCTGCAGCGTGCACCCCAGCAGAAAAAGGCCAGCCACCTCAAACCAGTACACAAATTGGGGTGCAACCAGGTGTTACTGACAAGGGTGGCACCCGACAAAAGCAAAGAAATAACATTGAGCATCCTTTGTCCTAGGCAGCTTCGCTTGTATTCCCAGAAACAAGGTGACTGGGTCTGTGCAAAATCCAAAAAGATTAGGACTTAATATAATAAGCCTCTTCCCAGGACACAAAGTGTGGCAAATGAACGATACAGCCTGTCACCTCTTGATACCAAATGAAATCCTGCCTGGCTCAAGCAGGGATTAAAATTTATTCCCAGCTAATTGATGTTTGGAGTCACCGCACTAGATTAATTAGTCTCAGCTCCAGCTTCTGCTTCATGTATTTGCCTGCGCAGCTTTGAGGTAGTTTTTTTAGGTCAGGCACAAACTCTCGCTGTGTGTTTGTGCAGTGCCAAGCACGAGAGAGTGCGGAGCCCCCCAGAAAACTCCCGATAGTGAACCCGCCGTGGGGGACTACAACCAATTTGGTCTGAATTTGGAAAGACTGGCAAAATTATAATGATCTTCCAGGGCCAGGCTGGTGGGAGTGCACAGAGAAGCAGACAGACAAAAAAAGAAAGGGATTATTATCATTTAATGTTCTGGGCTTTGGTCTAATTTTGTGATAGTCAACATTTTTCTGCTGTTGGTGTTGTAAAATAATGAGCTGCCATAATCAAGTATGTCCTTTGTCCCAAAACACAACAAAACCAAATGTAACCACAACTGATGGAAACTATAGAAAAGGAAATAAATTTAAAGAGACATCCCAGAGAATTTCAGTAGCTGTTATGCCTATCCATTTCCATATTTCTTCTTTCTAAAGCAAGAGTACATAATGGCAACTGGAAAATGAAGTGGTTTAATTCCAAGCTGGGAGAAAAAGGCAAATTATTGAGATTTTTTCAATTAATCAAAATTTTTGTAACACAAGTTCACAGTCAAAACATGTCAATAAATTATAAATGTTTCAGTTCTGTTAATTTCTGCAAAGACATTTTAAATACAAACAAAACCCAAGACACTTCATTCTGCAGCTGTTCAACAAGACTTTTAAATGTTTGTCGTGGTTTAACCCCAGCCAGCAACTAAGCACCATGCAGCCACTTGTTCACTTCACCCTGGTAGAATGGAGGAAAGAATCAGAAGAGTAAAAGTGAGAAAACTCATGAGTTGAGAAAAAGACAGTTTAATAAGTAAAGCAAAAGCCATGTACATGAGTAAAGCAAAACAAGGAATTCATTTACTGCTTCCTATTGGCAGGCAGGTGTTCAGCCATGTCCAGGACAGCAGGGCTTCATCACGTATAATGGTTACTTGGAAGACAAAAGGCCCTAACTCCGAACGTTCCTGCCCTTCCTTCTTCTTCTTCCCTCAGCTTTATATGCTGAGCATGACGTCATATGGCATGGAATATCCCTTTGGTCAGTTGGGGTCAGCCGTCCCGGCTGTGTCCCCTCCAAACCTCTTGTGCACCCCCATCCTGCTCACCCATGGGGTGGTATGAGGAGCAGAAAAGTCCTTGGCGCTGCGTAAGCACTGCTCAGCAGTAACTAAAACATCCCTGCCTTATCAACACTGTTTCCAGCACAAATCCAAAGCAGAGCCCCATACCAGCTGCTATGAAGAAAATTAACTCTACCCCAGCCAAAACCAGCACACTGTTTTCCAAAATATTTCTCCTCACTTTAAAACAAAGTTTCTTCAAAGTAAGAGATATAATGGCAAGGGGAGAAGAACTACCAGACAGAAATTTGTTTTCTTATAAAAACTGTTTCAGTAAAACAGTTTTTATTGGCTTTGAGTACACGTGCTTCTTTAAAATTATCTAGAGAAAAAAGACGGAAGTCAGAAGGATTAAATGATATTAGAATAAAATTCCAGTTAAAGAAGGACAACAGGCAGTTCTTTCTGATTTAGAGCTAGGAGTGCATTAGTACCATTCTTCCCTTTAGGGGACTGTTTACCTCCAACCAAAACAACCCTGTCTCAGTTTACGAGAAATTCAGGATGAGCTGCTTTAACAAACTGCCAATTGCAATTCAGTCGGGATTTCATCCTACTCCAAAAAACAGCCATCATAAAATTTTTACATTAGAAAATACATCCCGTTACTGTACTTTAGGGTTTCGTATTATTCCAGCTATTTCTTCCATTACCAGCCCTCAGTCCACCAATTCTGCCTCAGCAGCCTGCAAGTGAAGTCTCTCTCAGAACATCTCCGTGTTGTACCTAAAGTGTTTCCAGAGCAAAAATTATGTCATTCTAGGCCCTATATGAAATCTGTAAAGTATTTCTCCCTGCACACTCCCACATCATGGCCATTACACATACCTGTTCCTGCCCTTCCATTAACATAGTAGAGGCAGCCAGTTACAATGAAAGGGACAGCTGGTACCATCTGAAGCCACCTCTCCACCTCTTCAGAAGGGCACTGTATTCATGAGTCACACTTGCGTTGTGTCTTCAGAGATGCTCTTTGTATTCATGAGGATTATGTGTATCCATTAACGTTTCCTAAGTGAAAGTTGACAACTTTATTTCGCTGTACAGCTCCAAAAGATGGGGCTGTAGGCACACATCTGTGCCACCTGTGCTGTAATCCTACAATCAGTCATCACATAAAGGTGGTCACAGTAGCAGCTGGTTACGTGAAGGAGGGTTGCTAGGGAAGTACTCAGTAGGGTTTTAGTTGTCTGAATTGGAAGTAGGAAAATGTGACTGTAGACAACAGCAGATAAGCTGGACTGTAGGGGTCATGGACTAAGAATTACTGGTAGAGTCCAAAAATAATAGATTTGGTCGAGTAATACTCGAAGGTTTACAAACTACCTCATAAAACTTTAATTTGTAGAGTCACTGTCTTCACTACGCTCAAAAACATAAGGACAAAAAGAAAAAGTGAGTTTTCACTGCAGTCTCTCACCCCTTGAAATCTGTGGGGAAAAGTGCAAATATTTCAGTCTCCACCCTTCTGAGAAGGCCAGGGAAGGGAGAAAGGTGTATTTGCATGGAGGCTGCACTCTTGCTCCAGTACCAGCTTTTCCAACAGCTAATGCATAATACAAAGTTCATCCTGACAAGTTGTTTGAATATTGCTCTCTGAAAGCATGAAGTACTGCAGCTAAACCTACAGCACTGATAACACTGCCGTGTGCACTGGAGCCAATTCCCAGCTGCCAGAAGCTCTCCCAGGAGCTGCTCCTTCAGTGTATTTGTAAACACCTACACACACCACTGAAGAAGATTACACAGATTTGTGAAAGGGGAAATAAAATGCCTATAAAAAGAAGCATTTTCTTATTAGATATGGGTATTTTTCCTTCCAGGGTTTTCACTTCTGGATAGTATAAATAGAAATATGGTAAACATACTTCCTTGATTAATTGACTTGTGCCTGCCGGCAGATAAACTCAGTTTCTTTCATCCATCTATTCTATCATCTATTATGATTAGTATAGCTATGTTTCACTTGATTTAAGGAAATTTCAATATATTTCCTTATACTGAATTTTTGTACTTCACATTTTTCTGGTAAAACAGCAACATGGGACATTGATTAAAAAGCATTTTATAAGCCTCAGACGCATTTAGTAAATCACTCTTCTACTATAGACTTTCATCAGAGAAATAAATGGAAAGAACAAGGGAAACTACACATAACATTCATAATAAAATCATCCAAATTACTATCATTTAAAATGTGTATATAATACTAATACAATGATTGATCATGAGACATAAGGAAAAAATAAGCTGGCACAAAATTAAGAAAACCCAAAAGGTAATAAAAATGAGCCTTCGTATACAAAAAACCTAACCACGTCACACAAAAAGGATTGTGGTGATAAAAAAATGCATCACAGACAATTTGTTCCATCTGTATGCTATTTGCCACTAAGCACTCTATCAACATCATGTGGTAATATCAAACTGCTGCAGGATTATGACTTAACTCTGATTGATGTTTACAACAACAGAACAAAAGGTAGCCCTAGTCTCAGCCCACAGCCTTGCCAATGGGACAGGTTTGGAGGTTTCTGATGTAGGATCGGGATTTTCTTGTTGGAGGAGAGGTTACTGTGACCAAGGTATTTCCAATTGTAATTAGGTACACTGCATCTGGATTTGATAAATAACAAAGCTTCACTTACTATTTTTTAAGGAAAAAACCCCAGAATCCTATGTTTTTAAAAAAAAAAAAAAATTCTTTCTGTACAACTTCCCATCCCTATCTTGTGTTCTGTTACCTGAGAACCTCACTGTCATAAAGCATCACCTCAGGGCCCAAGTTAGTAGGAACCACTTGAAGTGACACACTGAAAGTTAAATACATCAGCATCCAGCTACTCTGTAGCATAAAGGAGGCCCTCAAGACAGGTTCAACATGGCAATTATTCTGGGGAGGAAGAATGCTGGGCACCAATATAGGCTTGGGGTGGACCTGCTGGAAAGCAGTTCTGAGGAGAAGGATCTGGGGGTCCTGGTAGATAGTAAATTATCCCATGAGCCAGCAATGTGCCCTTGTCGCCAGGAAGGCCAATGGAATCCTGGGCTGCGTAGGAAAGAGTGTAGCCAGTAAGTCGAGGGAGGTCATTCTCCCCCTCTACTCGGCACTGGTGAGGCCACAACTGGAATACTGTGTCCAGTTCTGGGCTCCCCAGCTCAAGCGGGACAGGGAACTTCTGGAGAGAGTCCAGCATAGGGCAACAAAGATGACTGGGGGATTGGAGCACCTCCCTTCTGAGGAAAGGCTGAGAGAGCTGGGACTCTTTAGCCTGGAGAAGAGAAGGCTGAGGGGAGACCTTGTTCTTGCTTAGAAGTATCTAAAGGGTGGGTTGCAGGAGGATGGAGTCAGACTCTTTTCAGTGGTTCCCAGTGACAGGACGAGGGGCAACGGGCACAAGCTGGAACACAGGAAGTTCCATTCAAACCTAAGAAAAAACTTCTTTACGGTGAGGGTGACAGAGCACTGGAAGAGGCTGCCCAGGGAGGTTGTAGAGTCCCCTTCTCTGGAGATTTTCAAGACCTGCCTGGATGCAGTCCTGAGTAATGTGCTGTAGGCATTCCTGCGTCAGCAGGGGAGTTGGACTAGATGATCTCTACAGGTCCCTTCTGTGATTCCGTGATTATCAACAAGAGCCTCTGGAACATGTGCAGCTCCAACTGATTCCAGTAGCAATCTATCTGGCTTATTGTCTCAAAAAAGTTTGTATCAGATGTGTTACTTCATAAACTAAAAATACTTCTCCTCCTCTACTTCCCTTTCTCTCCTGCCACCTGAATTACAGACCCGTTGGACAGGCTTAAGAAACTTTAGCTAGCTAATCTTCTTCTTATGCACCATGACCACTATATGGGCTTTGAAAGCCAAGCCACATTTCATGGAAAGATGACTGAATTGGGAGAAACAGGTGCACTGCACTTTTTCCTATTGAGATTCAAATAATATGTAATTTGCACTCTTAGAAACAGATGATGACATAAGCAGTGTTTGATCTGATGTCCTTTTAATGGAAGATACGATACCAACTGATGCACGTATTTATAAAAATGCACACATTGCCTTTTGATTTTATTCAGCACTCACTTGCAGGGATATTCTAAAGGGAATTCATTTTTTTATATCAAATGTACAAAACCAGTATCTTTGGGTTGTTATCATCAAGAACCATAGAAACATAAGCTCTTTCCCACCATAAAAATATGTCTACTTTACCAATGTTAAATAATTTCTAGCTTGATTCTCTGAAAATGTGATTACAAAAATAGTTCCTACTCCAGCAATAAATCCACTCCTAAAGTGTGATCACAGTCACATCTGCTGAATTTTAGTGATAAAAGCAAGTTTTCTTCATCTCAGACTCTAGAGCTGTAACAGGTAAAAGCACATGCTCTGGAATCCAAGGACAGATGTCTGATATATTGTTAAATTAAATACTAAAGAGCGGCACCTGTAGGGTGCTCCCGGTTCATGGCAGTGGCAGTGCAGGTTGCTCAGTAGTGCACGAGTGTCACTCGTTAGAGACTTCACATCTCTGGCTGCCGTTTATTATCAAGCAGAGATGTATGCAGTAGAGACTTTGTTAATGAGGTATAAAGGCTACTTCTCCACACAGACCCAGGATGAAAGTATGCTTATTTACCTCTGATTATATGTATTATTTTTCAGTGTGCCAGTCATAGCCATTAATTAAACACAGCAGCTCCTGTAAATGCAGACAGGAACTAGGGCTCCAGGGCTATATCCCCACACATTTTTGTAGCTTCTAAAAAAACTGTGTAAGAGCTTCACTGAATAAGCTAATGTTACGGTAGAGGACTGCAGGGCCTTCCTAAAACAATCTTTAACAGCGAGGGAGGAGGGAACCCTCTTCACCAAGAGGGAGTTCCAGAGGGAGAATAGCCGTAGCAGCTCTTCATTTAACAGCTTCTTAGCCTCCCAAAATCCCCTTAATTAACAAACTCGGGGAGAATGAAAGAAGTTAGAGAGCTACAGCCAACCTTCCCACCCCTAGGGTTTAATCCTTTTATTCTCCTGTCAGTTGAGTTGTCAGGTGAGAGAAAACATTTGCCATTACAGTAAAACCTGAGTCCTCCTATACTCAGCAGAACTCTGTCTATGATGGGATCAGGGTTAAGTTTTGACCACAAATCTCAATATCTGGTGTTAGGATGATCAGAAGCCAACCATTCAACTTTGAAAACATAATAATCACGAGAGTTCTTGATTTGCGTTTGAGTCGCCATGAGTCAGCGACCAATCATAGAATCATACAATTCTTTTGGTTGGAAGAGACCTTTAAGATCATCAAGTCCAACTGTTAACCTAGCACTGCCAAGTTACCACTAAACCATGTCCCTCAGCACTACATCCACAGGTCTTTTAAATACCTCCAGGGATAGTGACTCAACCACTTCCCTGGGCAGCCTGTTCCAACGCTTCATGACCCTTTAAGTGAAGAAATTTCTCCTAATATCCAACCTAAACCTCCCCTGGCGCAACTTGAGGCCATTTCCTCTTGCCTTATCACTTGTTACCTGGGAAAAGAGACTGACCCCCACCTCGCTACAACCTCCTTTCAGGTAGCTGTAGAGAGTGATAATGTCTCCCCTCAGCCTCCTTTTCTCCAGGCTAAACAACCACAGTTCCCAATACCCTTACTCGAACAAAAATGGAGCTTCAGTTCCTGCGCAAAATCATGGAAATAAATGTTTCTGCATGAGACTCGGTGCCTTTCCTTCAGCACGTGTCCAGCCCAGCCCAGTCCAGCTGGGGAGGAGTGCCCTGGAGCATCCTTTACATCCTACAGGAAGATCAATGGCACAGTGATCTTAATGAGCATACACCTTCCTTTCAGAAACTCTTCTGCTGGTAACGGAAATCGGGTATCACCTTGAGGAGTGAAAAAGAGCTCAGTTTCACTGCCTCTACAGAGGTGGTGGTATTTACCGGTTTAACCACTAAACCATAAACATAGACACAGAACCATAAACATAAGTATCTGCTGAAATGCTACACTGGCATTTCATTTTAGTAACTGTCGTTTGGCTGTGTTCAATTAAGTAGATTAAAATTACTCCTCAGTACTCATTTCCCATCGCTTTCAATGCCTTCGTCCCTCATTCAGGTTCAGAGATGTAGTAACTGCGTTGATGGTGATGCTTTCACAGTTTGTATGGCATAGAGAGTTTTCACATTAGGAAGAAAGGAATTATACATGAATAAGATAGTCAAGGCACAAGGAAAAGGAAAGAGGAAAGTGATTTAGCAGAGCATTTCAAATTTTTTAATAAATCATAAATTTACACTGAAATGTCACTTCAGCGAGTTTCCCTTACACTGATCACTGAATGACAATATATTCTTTGTCTGTGTGTATGTGAAAGGCTGTAATGTGCTGCTATGTTTGCACAGCATTTCTGAGGAATAATACTGATTGAAGCAAAAATAATTTCCATTTTTACTACTACAGGTCTTTTCACATAGCCTCTTTTAGTTCAGCATAAGAGTATTGTAGAAAGGAAAATGAAATATTACAAATGTACAATATAAGCCAGAGATCTCATTCAGGGTCCCTAAAAATATGAAATCCAGAAAAACCTGGATTCCTATTATGTTAAAAATGGAACAACTTTATGCTCTACTGATTTTTTAATGCAGCAGATCTTGGAGAGAAGATGTAAGATGATGCCATGCAGAGATGCAAGAAAATATTTTTTGAAGTGGAAGAATCAGATAAATCATGAATCACCAGTGTCACTGCTAAATCTGCGCATGTTCTCATTGCTATTTTTAGATCACTGACCACCATCCTACCATCCTTGCCCAAGGATTTTAAGCGCTGTTTTCAGACTCATATACAAATGAGACAATCAAACGAGAAATCAGCATAATCACCACAGTACTTTCTGACTTTCTCTTCTGCTCTGAGCTGCAACTTTCCATTTAAAGCACTATTCCATCCCAAAATTTTGAGTTTTAAGCCAGAAATTATTTGCAGATTCAGTTACAAAACAACTGATCAATGGATGGATGTAAAAATCAATAGGAATGTATATAAGTCATCAGGGATAAGCCGGCTACCAAAGATGCTGAAAATCCCATCTAGTTTTACTTCCACAGAAAAGATTCAACCATGCCAAAACCAGATATTGTAATTAGTACATTTGATGTTGTTTTACAGATAACTCTCTTCGGAAGATAGATTCTAAATGGTCTGTCTTTATGCATGTTCCTGCTACATTTCAAGATTGTATTACTACATATCTAGCTCTTAATGGTGCTAAATTCAACGAGATTCAAGAAAATGCATGCTAAAAAGAGAAAATACTTAAACAAAACTTATTTTTAAAAATGTGCTGCCATTGTACTACTGTAAGCATTGTGTATCTGAGTCATCTGGACATAGCATAATTTTCTTGAACTTTCTGTAGTAGCCCAAGTCAGAATTTCTACTTTCTCATCCCAATTCATCAGATGTTTTATAACCACAGGATCAGCATGATGTAGGTTAGAAGAGACCTCTGGAGGTCATTTGGTCCACTGCACTAAGCATCACCAACTTCAAAATCACATCCATCTTCAAAAGTAGACCAAATTACTGAGAGTCACATCTAGTCCAGTGTGGAGTATCTCTAAGGGGGGATATTCTGCGGCCTTCCTGGGCAGCCTGATTCAATGACTGTCCAACCTCATTTTTTTCCTGGAGTCTATCTGGAATTTCCCTTGCCGTAAGTTGTTCCTTCCTTGAGTCCACACACTCTTTTGTCTTCCTTTAACAGCGACTGAGGCAAAAACTGGGTACAACACAAGACTGCTTTTGTTGCTTTAGACAACCGTGGCATTGCAATAGTCCTTGCTATTTGCATCCAGAATTTAATCCAAAATATATTTTTCAAGTACGTAATCTTAAGGGTTTTATGTCAACTGAGACTTTGCTGACACATAGACTTCATGATTGCATACTGGCATGTTTGATCGGCTTACTGCAAGACACATACCTTGTTGGCAGGGAAACGAGCTTTCATTGCTAATACTGAGATCTACATCATTTAGTCTGAATGTTTTAGCAAAGAGAAGATTAAGATATCTTAATCAGTCTGAAGTCCCTGGAAAGAAGTTCTTGAAAGAAGTTAATGCCTATCTCAGAAAACAAGGAGAAAAAAACACTGTTTGAGAGATGCTAAGTTATCTTCTGCATAAAGCTCATATAGCCCAAGGGAGAATATGGAATGGCAGCAAAAGGGAATGGCTGTTTTTAAAAGAAAACATTGCTGAAGCAGTACTTCATATAACTGAGATTATAGCTAAAAGTAAGTATAGATCATCTCAGATGTTACTGTGGCAAAGAAGCACTTAGATAATTAAGTGAAAGAGTAGAGGAAAAAGACGTGGGGGACACAGTGTGCTACTTCATTGATCTCTGTTCTTTGTCACCTGGTTTACGCAGCAATATGAATGACAGCTGAATGAGAGTTGTCCTCTACATTCTTTTTTTCCATTGAATGTTTGGTTTGCTGTTTCTGTAAGGGAAAAAAATGGACTTTAGGTATTGACGGTTTGACATAACAGTTTAGATTAGCCATTGCACCTTGTACAATAATTAGCCTGGAAGTGAAGAATCAAGCTCAAGAATGTGCTAAATCGAGCAATCATCCAGCAAAGTGAACAGGGAAAAGATTTTGCAGTTATAGTGGAAGAATCATTGAAACATCCATCTGTCCAGTACACATATGCAATAAAGAAGGAGGCATATGAAATACTATGTTTCTACATGTTCTGCTGCACTATCAGAATAAAAACAAGAGAGCCTACAGGATGTACTGTGTAAGTCCCCCTGGTATGGGACTGTATGGGGCACCATGCCTTTTGAGAGCTACTAAAGCAATAAAAACAATACCAGGTCTCAACACCATACGGCAATTTCTGTGGAGCTGAAGATACACTTGTATGAAAAAAGAAGACTTCAGCATGGCATAACAGAAGTGAAAATTGTGAAAGGGACTAGGAAAGCTGATATAAATAAAGTTTTAATGCTAGCAAGACATTTACAAGCTAGGGGAGATAGCTCCAGGTAGCCTACTCATTGTTTGACTAATGAACTCAGACAGCTATTACTTTCAAACACCAGCAGTCATACAGAATAAATTACCAAGTAACCAAAACCAAACATAAAATGAATTCAATGAGTACAAGTGATGGTTTGTTTATTTTGGTGAGAAGGCAGAAAACACACCTAATAAAAAAGTAATCTGCACGTGCAGGCCTCTGACGGTAGGTAATACATCCTGGGGCAGCACTGAAAATGCTTGATTTCATAGTTATGAAACAGTTGGCAAGCTGATCAGTAGGAGACAAAGGTAGTATTTAAACAAAGAATGACTTAATGATTTCTGATCAACCTCTGGTCAGTTTTATCTCAGGCACACTCAGCAAGCAGTCTTTCTTGCTAGTGGCTCCTTAATGTAACGTCCTGCTCTGCCAGTAGAAAGGTCCTGTCCCTTCAGGATCACACAGGACTGCTCTCCCCTCTGCTCTGTGGTATGGACCAAAGTACAGTGTGCATGGACAACTGGCATAAGATTTTCTTCAAATGCGCTCCCCTGATCTGTACTAATGTAATGCTTGTGCTAATGTGGGTGTACCCAATGTATCCAAATGAGCTCCTGTTGCGTGGTACAGCCCCATCTACTGATGCGAGTATTCCCTTGATAACAGGACAACTCTGCTACCTGGGTTTAAGCAAAAATATCTGCTTCTGTAGGAGTGCCGGTATCATCAGAAGACATTCAAGGACAGGAGCACAAGGAGCAGGGACAAGCAGAGACAAGCAGGGACATGATGTTAAGAAGCCTGAAAAGCTGTAGCTCAGGTTTACACAAACGACAAAAGAGGGTTCTCAGAACTTCTTCAGAAGCAGCATGACATTAACTTCTGAGTAGCCCTAACCAAAGGTAAAAATCCATCTGTTAGCACTCTCTCAAAGTCACACCAGGGATGAATTTGACCCCTGGTGGACTGCGAGTATAATCAAAAGACATTAAGGGAAAGGGCTTTAATTAACTAACACTTAACAGTAGTTATATTATTTTTATTGTATTACTGTATTTTTGTTATGTATGACTTATTCTTCATTCAGTGTTATTACGGTAATATTCCCTAAGTTGTGTAAGATTTTATTAGCACTTTGTCTTATTTGACGGCTTTATTCGTGCACCAACTCAAGAGATTTTATAATTGTACTTTCCATTACTAATATATTCCTATATGAACACTGGAGTAAGGAGTTATAACAATACAATTGAAGGAAAAGAAACCTAATTTCTTTTTATACTGCAGAGGTGATTCTGCTTCCAGCAAATATGAAGAACATCATAGCCCAGGACCTCCTACAGAAACAAGGAAAACTTTTTCAGTGGCCTGCTAAGTCCAATATTTCAGACTAATCTTGAGACAGGAGGAACAACTTTTAATGATTTTGATGATGATGCTAAGGTCCACCAGTATTCCCCAGGGAATGATATTCAGCTCCCCTGGGGAGCTACCTCAAACCCGCAGGTTTTCCTGTCAACTGAAGGAAAACTATTTGCACCCTCCTCTAACCCCCACTCTAAAAATCAGGCTCACATATGGTGTCTGATGTGGGGAACTGCTATTTTGGCACCATACATTCAAGCTGGCAGATGCTAACTTCACAATAAAAATGGCTGTATCTTCAAACCTTCTGAGCTGAAACATTCATCAGAGGAGATGGGACTACCATTTTTAGCAGGACCCCACAAGCAAGCAGCCAGGTAAGTGAACAAAGGAAGACAGCTGACAAGTAAAAGTTTCCAGTCAGGCTTTTTTTCCCCAGGTGCAATGACACTGAGACCTATGCGTGGACACAGGGGTGGAAGGGGAAGACACGTTGTGTGCCTTAGCTTTGGCTATGCTGGTTCTTCTACCATCGCCCCTGAGCAGAGGTACAGCTAGACCCTATGCTGAGAAACCCCAGATGCAGTGGGAACACTCCCTCTCTTCTCCATCCTTGCAGAGAACAAACTGTCTTGCAGATTCTCGGACACTGTCCACAGTCTCAGAGACTCATTTATCCCACAGTGTAAGGGATAAGTGCTCAAGGACATAAGTGCTCAAGTTCAGACTGTCAAAGCCTCAGATTATGTTTTCCATCATTCTTTAGGATTTTCATCTGTTCCTTGAGAAACAATCATTCCAGTCGCCTAACAGATTCTCTCCTTCTTTATCCTATGGAGATATTTTACCTTTCTACAAGACATTAATCGCCCCCTTGTACAGTTTACTTTTTAACTGGGGAAAGACAGCGGGAACCTCTTTACCTCCTGTGTTGTCTTTCCTGGTCATGCACTCTGACTTGACAGGCTGGCATTTAGATCCCTACAGAGGTCTGCTGGTGATGAACCTGTCAAGCAGATGAGCCTCCTGGAAAACCCTTCCTATGGTCAGCCCGAGCAGATTAAACCATTTGGAGCTTTCTCCAGTTAATTTCTGTGTTGCCTCCCCTATGGCTTCTAGGTCACACTTTTTGCTCCTGATTTTTAAACACACTTCCACAATGGGCTTATTTTACTCAGTGAAGTCAGACAGCTCCCAGCTAGAACTGGATTTCACACACCAAAACTTTTCAAGCCACACCTTTAAAAGGAAGACAAATTTTATTTTCTTTATGTAATCTTTCCCTGTAATTATTATTAGCAGCAAAGAGCAGTTACATTAATACAGTCAAGCTGAATAAGCACGTTGTTATCTGCTTCTTCTGGGAGAAAAAAAAAGACATGAGTATATCTTTCAGTGATGGATATTTGTTTTTTAAATGTCACTGTGATTTCCAAGCATTTATCCTCTGGGTGGCTCTTTTTGAGCGCAGCAAAAGCTGGCTGCTCCCTTAGGAATGGGAGCTGTGGGCAGTGGGGGCTACCCACAGGTAAGGTCTGGCAGCCAGGGTCAATCCCACTGCCCCAGCCAGGAGCAGGGCAGCTGTGCGGGGCTAGAGACCAGACCAGCTGGCATGTTGCTGGGGCAGGGACTGTCCTTTCCATGAAACAGCCCATCTTCCTCAGTCAGCCTCTTCGCCTGTGGAGGCTCACAGTTGAGACAGACAGGCAGACAGTGGAGACAGGCTGCCCTCAGCCCCCCACGGCCATGCTCAGCACACCCGGGTCTCCTGTGCCAGCTCATGTTTTGTTATATTGTCTGTCTGCAGCGGGGGAAGAGAGACAGAAAAACCTCTTTCAACTTGGGGAAATGAGGTATGGAGAATCCTCACTCCAAACTCAAAGTGGGATGGGAAAAAGCTCAGTTTGACAAATTAAGTGTCATCAGTGCTTTAGATGAACACATTCATCAGCAGAGGCACGTTTCTGCCAGCTGCTTGTACACTAGACTTTGGGGGAAAGCAAGGGGAACTGAAGAGACAGATACGAAAAACAGTGGTTTTTCCATGGCTTTGAAGTGGCGGCAACACGCAGATGTCTGACCGCAGGATTGGCCACACCACTGACCAGCTTAAAAATTGGCATTGTAGTACCTCCCATTTTGCAACTTTAAAACATGTGACCAGCTTACTGGTGCTGTTTTGGACATTATTTTCCTACCAAACAGACCCGCAACAGAAAATCATGGATATCCTGACCTGCTCCACTAGTCCTCAGCCACATTGGAGAGGGATCGCGTGTAAGCGCCGGTTCCCACTGCAGCCAGCATGTGTTGCATCGGAATGAGAGAAGCGTAACAAACTGAAAAAGCTCACAGCTGCACTGGTATCAGGAGAATGAAGTATGCCATTAAGTAACAAGTTGATACACTATATTGGGTAACATCTAAATTTATTCCTTCTCAGACAGACAAGTACCTGCATTAAGTAAAAAGCTTAGTGAATACATTAAATACTAGAAATAACACACTAATATTATTTAGAACACGTGGTGATGTGGCCTTATTTTAAGATGGCAGTGTCTTTTCTGCTAAAAACTTTGTGACTATTACAATTTCTAATTCCCACACTACATCTGAGTTAAATTATCATGAGTCTCAAAAATTCATGAAATTAACTGGAGGAATTCACAGCATCAAAAATGTGTTTTACATGTCTAGACAAATATGATTATCATTATGCCCTTCAGAAATATGTTCTATATTCCCAGCATGTCAGATTTTACATAGCATTACTATTAAATGTGGTCTAACTTCAGCTGGCGAGTCAGAGAATAATGATTAGGATGGATCTAGTAATTTATTTCAGTTTTAAGAGATTAATTATGTTAACAACAAGCAAGGCAAGGTATTTGGACAATGGCATTAGATGGTTCTAAAAAAAATCTTCATTTCATGTTAAATATATTTCTAAAAAGTATTCTCAGTATCATAAATAATGTAAAATAAAAACTAAATAGAAGGAAAAGTTTTCATTGCATGGAATTCGCTGAATTGGTAGTAGAGTATTTTGAGATTAAATGGAATTCCTACTTAGCCGAAAGCAATTAGGGGCACAAAATTCATAGTAAAGGTGCAGTCCCAGAATCTGCAGAATTACAAATTTATCACATTAATGGAGAAGCCTGTGGACATTAAAGGAAAAAGCGGATCTAATTCTGCTTCCTGAAGAAGGTATGAATTTTGCCAGTGATTAGTGTGAACAAGACAGATCTTACTAAATACACCCAGATGATAGAAGCTCAGATTATCACCTGCTGTTTCCCTGTTTTGCATCTAAAGCCAGGATGGCTGCATGCGTACTGTCTTCCCCAAAAGGTAAAGATGGTTTCAGGTTTATTGGTATACTTGTTTGGGGCCTGTTGAGAAATTAGGTTATCGCTACTGCTCCAGATCCAGAAGTGGGATCAAAGAGATCCCTTAAGAAACACGTTAGTTTAATCCATCTGAAACTGGGAAAGGCACAGCAGCCACTCAGAGCAGAAGGCAGGTTGTAACAGGCAGTTTGAGACCTGGATCATGCTTGATCACCCAGACTCGGATCCAGTTGCGTTAGTTACTGAAAGCTCCTGCTAGTAGGACTGTCTCATTATCTAGGTAAATATGATGCACAAAGCCATGCCAGAAGCATCTTATTACATAATTCTCAGTTTCATGTGAAAAACTAAGGTATAGAGGGCTTAAATATTATGATAATGGTTACACAAAATGAGAATTGCACGTACATTTCCTTTGGGCAGTGAGCTCCTGCCCCACATTACCTAGCATGCAGAGAGGACAACAGCTGGGATATGAACACTTTACCCACGCAACGTGTTAGGTACAATGCAAAGTGCTCTGCAATTAGTAGTTCTTCCAAATGTTCTGCAATATTACGCTCACCTACCGCTCACTTGTGTTGGTCTATGCCATTCAGAGGATATTTTGTTGTCTGCATGGACGTGAAAGGAATTATGTTCCACATAAAAGGAGTTGTGCTATTATGCATGCCCTAAGCTTTGTCCTGTCTCAGTTTTAATTAATACTAATCAACGCTTTGCAAGGACAAGAGTAAGGCTGCTCTTCTTTTGAATCCCTTCTTTCTGTAAATCTTTCCTGTCCCAGTTAAGCTAATCAACATTCTTACAATGCTTTTTCATATGAAACTGTCACTATTCCTTACATGTGTTACTATCTACCAATTACCATTTTCTACCACTCATAACACTTCTTTCTTTTTCATTAGCACTTCAAAATATTCTCACATTCTACAGTATCTCATTAAACTGGAATCCTGATTATTTCTATTGTGCTGGCAAGTGTGTCACTGGCACCATAATGCTTATCTTTTTCCTATTTTAACTATCCAAATGAAGCAAAAATCAGTTCCATTTCATTCTTTCCAGACGAATCCCAACTCCTTTGATTTAAACATCCCTATTTATACTTATTTCCAATGCTACACTATTCCACTGTAACAAAACATCTTTTCATGGCACGTCCTCTGCAATCTTACTGTCAGGACATAAGCCTGCGTGCTAAAGCAAAACTATGAACCAGTCTTTGGTAATCTCCACCCCATTCTGAAGCTCTTCTTAGCACTGCAGGGGCAAATAGTCCCTGTGTGAGTGGGGTTCCCTACTTACAGCTTGCCAGATGCACCTATGTTCATGTAATATTCACTTAGTTCTTCCCTGCTGCGCAAATTTGATGCATTATTATTTTGCCATTCCTGGAAATGTTAACTGTGAAGCAAGCCATGCCCTAGTACACGCTGTAAAAGCACAAAATGGAAAGAGTAGTACAGTTCTTGAACACTCCCAATGTAAATATGAGCCAAGAGAGACGAGACAACAAATAGATGGAGCATGGAGGTAATTACAAGACAATCAAGGCCAGTAAAACAAGGAACAATCAGAGAAAGCGAACTGGAGCACTTCTGTAGGTATTACATGAAGAGGTAGTTTGACAGAGAGTCAGGAAAAGAGAATGAGGTCATTTTGCAGATATTTATGAGGGTATGTCAGATGGAGCTTCATCAGGGAAAGTGTTTAGGTGTTTACAGAGAAGGATTTTCAAAAGCCCCTAAGTTATTTTAGAAGGTGCACCCTGTTGACTTTTAGTAAGGCTGATACTCACAGAGCACTTTGAAAATGCAGGGTGTAATTTCTTGTCCTCCTGATCCACTTTTAAAATACAGATAAATTACAATATAAACAAAATCAAATTGCTTTACCAGATAATGTCAAGCATAATTCTCTGAGAGTCCCAGGTGCTGTAAAATCATTTTGCGGCCTTTGGTGAATCATTTAGACTGTCTACAGTGATGCCTATTTCACAAACAAGTTGTGCTCCACAATTAATCTTTTGCAAGGGTTCTATGAGACAGTAGGAAAGACAAGCTTTAAGTGACCAAGCATTAAAGGCCTTTTACCTTCAAAAGCATTGGTGTTTGTTGAGCATTGGTAGGAAGCAGGACTCACAACTACCCAACAGAGCACATTCAGGCAGGGATGTCTGGTTTGGCAGCACTGCTTGAACACAAGTATGTCAGCTGCCTTGACCATCTCCTTGTCATGGTGGGTTGCAGGACAAGAGGTATTTGTCGTGGTTCAGTTTTGAAGGAGAACTGTCTAATACTCATAGAAAACAAGAATTTGAGTGCTCTGTGCAATCAGATGTTGCCCTCAGAGGCAGAGGTTTTTTGGCAATCCCTTCCAACCTGCCTTGATCTACCCTGAGAGGAAGATACTTCTCCAGCACTAGCAGAAATATGTATGCACAGCATGTAAATACTAGCAGCAAACTCAGGAAGCGAGCATGAGCTAGGAAGCTGTTACTCTTACAGTGATAACAAGCAGTGCAACAAACATGAGACACAAATCCTTATGTCAGAACTGAAGTTCTGACTGATGAGTGACCGGACTGGAAGGTGACTGGGTAGCAAGTACCTTCAAGTCCTCCCCAGGGGACCAACCTAACCAAGATCTTGGCTGAAAAAATGAAACGGCAGTTCTTTTTATCAGAAAGAATGCACCACGTATTTGTTAGATGTCTCATCTACATTAAGCTAAATAAGTATTAACAAACCAAAGGCAATTTATAGCCACTTAAATAAAAATTATTTTTTCTCTCTGTTATCCAGATTTTCCTACAGCCATTCATGACACTATAAACCTTCTGTGATTCTCTCATTGCCTTTAAATCATTCTAGGAAAATGGAGATACTCAAACACATGTAACAACAACAGGAATAAAACATATCCGTGGTTTTTTTATTTGGATAAGTTCTATATCAAGCTGTCAGTATACACCATGTAATTTTAAAAAGATGGGGCTGGATTTGCCTCATTTTTTAAAATGTTTTGGGCCACCAGGAATGAGTTTTCTTTTTCTCATATTGTACATAATAGGTAGTGTCATGGTTTGAGAAACCCACAACAATTTATTGTCATTTAGACCCAATCACCCCTCCCCACCCAGGAAGGGGAATCAGGAATGAAAACAAGGAAACCCGGGGGCTGAAATATAAACAGATTTAATAGAATAAGACTAGATAATTAACAGTATTAACACTAAAGAACCAACACTGATCCCAATACCAATATAAAATATACAAGGATTATACTCAGCCAACTATATCAGTAGGAAGCTGTGTACTCCCAGCAGTGGACAGTAAATGTTGGACACTGCGACTGCTATGGCTTCAGGAGGAAGGGATGGCCTCAGGGGTCCAGCACCAGGGCAAGAAGTTCTGTGGATCGCCACCACCAAGGGAGAGCCCCAACTCCTCAGCAAACTTTCTAATTTATATTGAATGTGACGTTCATGGTATGAAACATTCCTGGTGGCCAGCTTGGGTCAAGTGCCCGGGTCTCGCTCCTCCTCAACCCTGCACCTGGCAAGCTTGAAAACACTGAGACCTTGAAACCCACACACCATAGCTGGCTATGAAGTAAATATTTTCACAAATTCAGACACTAGAGTCTTCTAAAAGTGCAGTTTTCCCAAGCATTAGAAAAGAAATTAGTCCTGTGTCGCTCAAACCAGGACAGGTAGTAGAGAATTTTGTCTTCAGTAAAGAAAAATAGTAATTTTTCTAGATGTATTTATACTTTGCATGAAATGAACTTTTACCTTAAATAGGTCCTCTCCCAAAGGAATGAGATCATTAAAATCAGGGCAGAAAAGTCCATAGTACACCCTGACACATGATTCAACATAAATAAGCTCTACAAGCTTAGTATATTTGTCCAATCATATGTTATTTATAACATTGAACATTTGCTTCTACACTGCACTGTTCAAAGCATTTTCTTTCCAACCAATTTCAGTGCATACAGAGCATCAGAAAAAGACTGTACTTCCCTCTGATTAAAAGAAATCTGATACTGAAACTGGAACTGATTGAGACTGTGCCCAACTGTTCAGAGAACCAATTATTTTACACATTAACCTAAGCTCCCCTCAGCAGCTACTGTAAGTGAAGAACATGTCAGATCCTGGTTTAAGATGAAGACAAAATACCACCGCTATTGAATTATCACAGGCTCCATCTGTGCTGAAATTTAAAATGGAATCCAAATAAAAATGTGTTTACACAATTTCACATTTCAGAATATACATCTGACCCTGTGTTGTTTTTCCACACCCCACAATTCTTTTTTTCATGGATTTTAAGTAAGCTTGAGGTACAGGAAATTTTCTTAGTGATCCAAATTATTACTAAAAAATTCAGCTATTCAAACCAAAAAATAGTTACAATTCCTTTTGTTGTTACGCATTTGAATTAGTGCATGCAACACTGCACAAAGTGTCAAAATATGGACAGGCTGGCTTATTTTGTAAGATTAGCACAGATTCCAAACCAAAATAATCTGTATTAGATATATTACTTTGAGACTAAAAATTCTGGGGATTCGAATATTTGAGCTGCATTCAAAAAGCAAAAAAACCCACAATCTAATAGGTAAATGAAATAGCAGCTGTGCAAACTCTTCCAAAAAATCACTGAACTGCATTGACATTTCTGGCAGAAGATAGAAACTAATTGTACATTCTAATTATCAGTGTGACTACACTGTGTCTTAGGGCTAAATTACTCCTTGTGATCTGCTCACTTAAGTGTGAAATCTTCGAGGATGTCTGTACAAGACCAACATAATGCACTTCTTATGCTGTTCCTGATTTTGGAGGATCTATGCTAGTGGGTCTGCATCTGACTTCTCTTTCATTAAACATGCTTTCATGTTTGCATAAAATACTCTTTATTTTCTGTCCTTTGTTATTGTCCAGAGCTACTGTGTTCCTCATTCCAACCATAGTTCATTGCTGGGTGAACTTACTCAGTGTACACAATGTGTATGATCTCTGTCGTGTTTTGGGATTCCTTGAGCTGGAAGTCAGACACCTTTGCTTAGTGCTGCAAGGTAACAAGGCGTATGTGGTCACATCCATGTGTCTGCCCTCCTCTTGCTCATCACAAGCATTAGAATAGAAGGGCTGATTTCACTTGTATTTGACAAGAGATAGAGATTTCAGTGATGTAATGCTTTGACGCTGCAGGTGGGCTCTGAAAGCCAGTCTGACCTGATCACATGGACTTTCTTTGGGCAATGAAGGACCTACCTACCCAACAACAAAGCATAGTGTAGAAATACTTAAACTGGTAGCAACTGAACTCCAGTGTCAGAAGCAGCAGCAGCCCAGCTACATCCGTATGAATGAAAAGATTGCATTGCTTATTATTTGAGGCAGGGTGCAGACATACCTGCTCAGGCTGGAACTAAGCTGGGTATCTCCACCATGCAATGTAGGTTAGATGCAGTCAGAACGATGACTGAGGATGAAAGGGATCTCTGTCAGACATTTTTGACGCAGAGCGTTTACTGAATAATTCAGAGTATTGTGAGTATAACCAAGGAAATTCTGAGTTGGGACTTATCAGCACTGACACTCTTTTAAAAATGAAACATGAATAAATTGAACAATGTTGCTTCACAACTGTAAACAACTAGCTGCCAGGAAAGAGTCAAGAGTCACAAGGGAGCTAATGTGAAACTGTAGACATCTGAAGTTTGACTTAAGGTCCAAGCAGCATCTTTTTAAAGAGAGAAAAAAAAAAAAAAAAAGATGGTAAGAGAAGTTTGTGGCTGATTTACAGCTGACGAACCCATCTTGGATTTTTGATGGCTTAAGTGGAGAAAGGAAAATCATGGTTATGACCTGGGACAAAATTCTCAGACCCTGAGAAAACCAATACTTAATCTTTGGCAAAATAATTAGAAAAAGAAAGTCACACAGTCCATGAAATGTATGAAGCCTGACCAGTGGTAATGACAGCACTATGTAAGTAAGAGAAAATTTAGACTCTAGGTATGCTATAAAAAACCCAACCAGACAACAAAAACTCACCAAAAAACTAAAGGAAGAAAAGCACCAAGACCTCAGAGTTTAAAAATGGTGCATAGATATTATATGCTGCAGCAAATGCAAGGCAAAACAAGACACAAACCAAGATGCAAGACACAGTGGATTACTTCACTTAGGAGGATTCTGCACACTTCAGTAGAGCAGAAAAGTCCCAGGCAATGATGACCAGCATTACAGTAGTCCCACTGAAAATGATGAGACTTCTTTTGTGCCACATTATTAGGCATACACTGAAACATTTTGTTTTGTTAGCTCAGGGCAAAGGATTTCATACAAGCCACAATGCTGGGTTAGTGAAAAAAGTGTTATAGATGTAAGGTAACAACTAGAAAAGGTACACAGAGATGCTTGATTCCTCACAGGATGTATAAATCTTTTAATAGTGGCAAATCTCCAGACTCTAATATGGTGAAGCACCTCTTTTAAGGCACACATCAATCAAGTCATGGTTATATCTCTCAGGAATAAACTTTTTGTTTTGTGAAACTTAACTTCCTACTTTTTTTTTCTGGATTCCTCACATGTTTTTGTATTTGTTTTGAATGATAACGTGCATTTGCTCCTCAGTTATTCCTTCAAATGTATCCATAAAATACGTATGCGTATGCAGAAGATCTGATAGCATGGACATCTTTGATATTTGGTCTTGGACAAATTACATTCTTATAGGGTATCCTTTACAATACACATGGATAATATATGAAGAAGGAGACAGCAGAAACACCTAAGTTTGAAAGGTGATTCACACTCCTCACATGAAGAAACAGCAATAAAAATAGGAGATTTATGAAACAATTTACTCCTTCATTAAGCAGCAGACATTGTAAGTGCCAGCCAATGGCTGTAAGGATTTTAGTACTGGTTCTGCCTAGTGTCTCATTAAAACCTGATAAAAGAAACAACAGTCTAACTTAAGCTAAACCCGCTACTTTTCCAAATGAAGTATGCTGTCATATTTTTACAAATTAGAATATATATCTATTTGGATGCATGTGTAGCTACCGAACATTTCACTTAAATTTTAGAAATATCACATAGTGAAAAACCTGTTAAGTCAGTTGTGCATAATATGCAGTGAAGTACAAGGCTTAATATTTTCTTCATCTACTGAATCTTTTCTTTCTAGAGAAAGGTGTGATATTTGACACATCTTTGGGGCAGACTCAATGAAGTACACATTGTTCTTTGCCATAGCCTCACAGCTGACTTACACAGTCCATATTCTGTCTAATTTCTGAGTCACAGATGACCTTGCAGGCGCTCTACTTTTATTACTTTCTGTCAGATAGCTGGGCTGATGTATAACTCTATTTCTATAAACAGGCTGTTTCCTCAGCAGGTATCTGAATTTTATCAAATGTATCATTTCTCAAAGGAAGCTCTTCATATAGGCATGGTTCTTCTTGTTTTAAGATCAATGTGTACTTGAAAAAGACGATCACTATTACAAATTCTTTTCCTGAAAACAGTATGTATTTTAGGAATTGCATATAAATTCCTACATAATGCCACATTTTCATATGAACACACTCAAGCTGCATTTGTATTGCAAATGTATGCATGCAAAATAGGCATTTGCACAAGCAAAATAGATAAAGGATTGCACAAATTCAAGGGGGTTTGGCATAACTTAGTCAGATTCTCCATATTTAAACAGCTAGCCTTACACATCATAACATAATGCAGTTTATGTCAACTTTAAAATCTGGGACATTTACTGTGAACATTTTGCGCAGTGCAAGAGAAGGAAGAGATATGGAGTCCCCAAAAGCTCACTTTTTAGACTGTCAGGGCTTTGAAAAGTTATGCACATCTTACTGGTGAAACATAAGCTGTTGGCATACACGTTGCCTCTGGGTAGTTGCTGTGAATGTCTAGTTACCTTAAACCTTCCTGACCTCTGTGGGACTTCACTGACATAACTCTAAATTTCACAAAGACATAAGTGAAGAACCATCAAGGAGAGTCTAATGCACAGCTAAGTTTCCAGTTGTCCAAATATGAATCTAACCACCATTGTTTCACTATGGCTAGTACATTCACTTTCTTTAGGGTGTGCAATGAGACAGACATAGAGAATATGAGATGAGAATGAGAATAGTATATTTGGTAACAAGCAATTTTGTTTATTCATGTAATGGAGATTTGAGAGAAAGATATTGCACAAAGATTTGGCAGTTATCCTTTTGAGTAAAAGGACGAAATACAAAAGACACTTGTCACAGCAGACCAGCTGAACACCTTACTGAGACAGAGTACTTAGTAAAGATGGCAGACGTATCTAGTAACGAAACCTGAGTCTAAATACAGTGTTTCAGCCAAACTAAATGTAAGCCATGCTGAACCACAGAGAAGCTTCTTATTCCGGGAAATTTCCACTGGCAGATACAGTCTATCGGTTTATCTCATGTGGATATGTCTGCCTTTTAAGGCATCAACTTTCTGCCCCCACAGTCCACACTGGATGTCTTTTAATCCCAACAGAGGCCCAAGTCTCCTTAAAATTTTTAGTGTCTCAACCTAGCACCCAGGCAGATTATTGCCACACGAATGCTGAGGAGCTACCAAGATCTCCCACCACTGCTGGACTGAGGCCTTTAATCACAGTTGTTAATAGTCTGTTACTTGGCTGAAGCTACAGATGCGCCTCTTTTTCAAGGCGATTACTATACAGGTCTTCTGAATACCAAATGCAACACCTTTCTGTTACAACAGAGGAAAACTAATACAGAATTAGTAATAAAGTCACATTCAGTCAGATACTGCTCCTTGACATGGAAAATCTATATATTATATATGCAAAACTGAATCATGACAGATTGTATCCACAGGAGACAAAACAGCTCTTTCAAATCAAAGTTTCTCTCCTCAAAAAGAAATAATTGCATAGTGACAACCAGTTTCAGTAAGACACTGAGGCCACATGCTGTGCTGTCTTGATTTCTGGATAAATAAACCTGTGCCCTGTTGTTTATTGGATGAATAAACCTTTGTGACATGTGACAGTGTACAACTGGAACACGATGACTCAACATTTGTGCATTTTTAATCAACACTGAAAATTAAAATACCTAATTAATACTTGGTAAACATTATCTAATTGAACCTTAGAGTGCTCTCAAGTATCTAGCAACTACTATTTATACTTGACAGATATTGACGTGCAGTTAAATAAGCTGCTCGCAGCCACCAATGGAGTTGATATCAGAGCCACAATTAGCGCTCAGAAGTTCCTGACTCATGGTGCAGTTTCGTGTTACAGTGAAACTGATCTAACAGCAAGTTGTGACTGAAAAGGGAGGCCCGCTCGCCGTCTCCCATGGGCTCCTGTTGCCTGTCTTGCACTAGATTTAGCAGTCATGCAACCACACAGCCAAGCCACATGACACTCAATGTCAGATGCCCTGAACCTACTGCAGGTATATGGGGATCCGACCTCTCAGGGAGACTGAATTCACTGTACACGCAATGTAGGTATCTCTGTACATCAGCAGGAAGTCCAGCATGTTAGACTTGTTCATGTGGGTGGGATAAGGAATGGGCACATCTACAGCCTCACCAGCCCTGAGGATGGCCCTGCAGTATGGCCCCCTCACCTACAAAATGTTCTGCTAGAAAGCAGTCATCTCATGCATAAGGTATAAAATGTCTGTAGGCTGACAGGGTATCTTTAATCCAGGGTTCTTAGTAAAAAGTTTCTTTTCTGCCTTACTGCCTTTAAGACTTCTGAGTCATTAAGGAGATGCTGCCGTGGTTAACCTTCTGCTGCTATTTGTGCTGTTTCACAGTAAGAGTAATTATTGTTCAGGTTTGCCGATAATCTTTGGTTTTGATGAAACATAACTGGGTTTTTTTCTTACTTTTTCAGGCAAAATATTTAAAGATATATTTGATTCACTGAAGAGTTCACTTATTTTTCATTTTGTCACAATTTAGTAATATATTTATATATAGGAGTGAGATTTCACTGAAAACAGAGGAACAGTCTGTGTTCCAAAATTTAGCTCATAAGCATATATTGATAAATGCATATCTAAGAGTAAGGTTTTAATTAGGATCATCCCCACAGATCAGGTTATTCTTAGCTCTGAGGTCATAACCATAGTCAGTGACTCAACCAACCATCGTAACTCTTAACCACTTTGTTTTCATTGCTAATTCTATTACTTGAAATAAGTTCATTAAATAAGGAGTATGCATACTTGGTCATCTGGATGCACATAAGAATACTATTTCTGAGCTCCTACGCTAGAGGTACCTTACCCTCCCTCCAACTATACAGCTCCAATTATCAATTTTAGTTTTTCTTGGGGCTGTAGGTTTTCAAGCACTTCTGTGGCTTTTTGGGAGAAATGGCCTCATCTATGCAGCGATCGCTGTGACCAGGCTGCTAGGCAGAATGCTCCCGGACTGTCGGGAAGACTGCTCCCTCACTCCAAGCAGCATGCACTGGCTCTCCTACCATCCACGATGCTTTGTAAACAAAGGACAAAGCACTGAAAACCTGCTCAGACCTTTGACCTCCCAGCTCACTGGAGCCCCTGATCCTGCTAATCTGCAGCTGCTCATGCTTTCTGCATTCCCCATATCTTCATGTGTCTGCAAGCCATCTGTATGTCTCCAGCTTTTCAGATGACCATTCCAGCTCTCACATTTGCTTCCCTGCTATTCATGGCAACTGCTCCTCTCGTCATCTCTCTGTTTTTCCTACTCCACAGTATGCCCCATGAACCTGCCGTACCACCTGCCGTTCTCCATTTCTCATCCTTTATTCTCTTTCTTATACACCCTGACATACCTGAGCACCTTTGCAGCTTCTGACGCTTCCAAACTTTCTTTCTCCTTCCATTGTCTATATGATCCTCTCTCCAGATAAGGTCTCACTTCACTCCTTTCCATACATGTGTCTCTGCATCCTGATTTCAGTCCTTCCCCATACTTTCAGAGTTCTGGCTGGGCTCCTAAGTGGACTCCTCTCCCCTTCTGGCTTCAGAAGATACCATGAACAGTGCTAGGAGAAAAAAAAAAAAAAGCGAGTTTGTACTAGTGAACTTAAGAAAATTAAAACATTTCTGCTGCAGATCACAAAAGGCAAAGCATTAAGCCCCACAGGTATACAAGCTATATAAACCAGCACCTTCTTCAAGGTTAATTTTTTTATGGATATTAACTACCAAGTCCTTTTGGTAAAAAAAAAAGTTCATTTAGATATCACTCCAGTATAGTACACTTCACAAAGGTAACTTAGATAATTAAGATACTGGTGGCCAGTCTCTGACCTTTGTAACGTTCTCAGAAAAAAGCTGTTGATCAACACAATTTCTACTGGAATGTAATGAGACAGCAATTGCAATTTTTTTTTGTGCACAGTGATTTCTAGAACTAGACTTTACATCTGTAAGGAGCAAACAGAATACTGGAGCACAGAGGAGCAAAGTTATCTGAGCACTTTAACCGAACTTTTGAAATATAGTACAAAAAGTGGACTCAGTTTTCAAGTTAACTCTGAACTTCTTGGTTTCATGTTTTGCTTTCTGACAGCTGTAGTATCTTACAGCTGTCCCTGTAGGGTTTGTGGGTACTTTTTGTTGCCCTTAAGTTAATAGTATCTGTTGGCAACCTAAACTCCAGCTCAGATTCTGCACCTGTTACACATCAAATAAAAACTGAGGATTAATAAGGCTCATTTTCCATACTTTCCCGATGTTGAATTACAGGTATTAGTCAACCACATAGCATGAAGGTGTTTGTATTGAGAAACAGAGAACCAAGGAGCTGTCTTTGCCAGCACGCCCATCTTACGTGACCAGTGAGCTGGCCTAAAGGATTTTATTTGATTAAGGAAGTGGAGTTTGGCTTCTGGTGTGCTTACAGCCGATGATGGCTTTAATTCACTCTTGTGACCTTTCTTGTTACCGCATTCTTGAGATAATATTCAGTCCTTGGAAACTGCAGAACTTTTTTTCTCAGGCTGGAAACGTGTTCTGGTATGAAAATGCAAGGTATAATAAAAAAAATTGAGTGCTGGAAACCAGAGCTAAACTCGGTCAAAATGAGGGATAAGCAGGCTTTAAATAAGGATGGGAACACTCTCGCAGCCTGCACGCATACATTGATGGTAACTGCTACTCTGCTAAACCGCTGTTAAACAGCAAAAGCAATACACAAAGCAATAAATGCTAGTCCCAGGAGGAGGGAACGGGCTGTGCACGCAGCCCGAAGGCGGGACAGGCCTGGCCATCGCCTCGCCACACGGAAGTACCCCCGTGACTGCAGATTGAGCGGCCCGGGGGCCGGCGGGACCTTACATGCTCATAAAAGCTGAACAGCCCAAGCTGGCTTTAAACCGTGCGGCTCCCAGCAGCCCTTCACGCTGACCGAGCCCGGACCGGCCGCCATCCCCTCATCACCTCCCGCCGCCATTCCCACCGCCCCGCCCACGCTCCCCATTGGCTGGCACCGCAGCGAGGAGGCACACGTGCCGCGGCTGGTCCCCGCGCATGCGCGGTGGTTGCCCGTCCCGCCGTTCCGGCTTCCTGTTTGCGCCGCTCCGCTTCCGGGTCGGCGGGGGAGCGTTCGGCGGTCGCCGTTGGGGCCGCGGCGCTGCCTTAGCCGGGGGCGGGGAAGCGGGGCCGCCGCCGCCTCCCGGGCGAGGGGCGGGAGGGAGGGGCGGCCGCCGCCGCCGAGGCGGCATAGCGCGGCGGGGCGGGGGGAGGGCCGCGGAGAGGCGGCGGCGGCGGCGGCCTCCGCCGAGGCCTGGGCCGGCCCGCCGCCGCCGCCGCTCGGCCGATGCGCCCGGAGCGCCCGCCATGGACAAGATCCTGGAGGGGCTGGTGAGCTCGTCGCACCCGCTGCCGCTGAAGCGGGTGATCGTGCGGCGGGTGGTGGAGTCGGCGGAGACGCCTCTGAGCCAGGCGCAGTGCCGCGCCATGTTCGCCCTCAGCACCCGGCTGGTGCTGCAGGGCCCCGACCCCTTCCAGCGGCAGGTGGGGCGGCAGGTGCTGGAGGCCTACGGCCGCTACCACCGCGCCGAGTTCGAGGCCTTCTTCAACCGCGGGCTCGTCCTCGGCCTCCTGCAGCGCGGCTACGGCGAGCTGAGCAACCGCGACCCCGCCATCCTCGACTACATCCAGGCGGGGCTGCGCCTCATCATGAGCTGCCCCTCGGTGCTGGAGCTCTTCGAGCTGCTGCAGGTGGAGGCGCTGCGGCTGGTGTGCGAGCGGCCGGCCCCGCCGCTCTGCGCCCGCCTCTGCCAGCTGCTGGGCGACTTCCCGCAGTGCCTGCCCCGCGGCAGAAAGCTCTCCCTCGCCTTCTGCCAGCAGCTGGTGCGCAGCATCGCCCACTTCCAGAGCCAGGGCACCCGGGAGGCCGAGCTGCGCCTCTACGTCTCGCAGGTGACTCAGGTCAGCGGGCTGCTGCGGAGCGTCTGGAAGGCCGAGCCTGAGACGCTGCTGCCCTCCCTGCAGGAGCTTTTCGCCGTCATCTCCGCCACCGGTGAGCGCCGCGAGCGGAAACGGGAGGGGTGTGGAGTAACGCGGGCAGTTGATGAGAGCGACAGGTTTGCCAGCAAAAAGGAAAAGCCCTGCCGCCAGCATGACATTGCCTTGGAACCGTTGCTTCCTCGCCTAGATAGCAAAATGTAACTTTTTGGCTGTCCAGCAGAAAGGAAGAGCCCTACTGCCAGCGTTGGTCACTTTGCTGATGTTGCCTTGGAACTGTTGCTTCCTCGCCCAGATATGAAAATGCAACTTTTTGGCCGTCGAGAAAGCAAAGCCTTTACTTCTACTTTTTTTTTTTTTTTCATGGAGTGGTTAGAGTTGGAAGGGACCTTTTCAACAAAGAAAAGCTGCAGGGGAAATGGTGATTTATTTAGCTGTAGAGCAACACGGTTTTTAGAAAAACTCTTGTTGCAACGCTTTAAATGACATACCAGAATAGTTTTGTGTGTCCCGTTAGGAAAAACTAAAACGCCCAGTATCAAAAGCTACTGTTCCTCCTTGATCCCTCCAGAGGGGTATGTTAGGTCTTGGATCTGTTTATTCTACAAAACTGGGGTGTGTGTAAGGAATGTATAAAACTTGAGTATCGTAGGAAGGATTCGCTGCTTGAGTAATCTAGATGCAATTGTAAATAGGCCCTTTTTGACCTCAGAAATCTGTGAAGTACTGTATTAGCTCACATTGGAAAGTGCCTTTGCTGTTGAGGCACCTGGGAAACTTAACATTGTATTTTGCCATAACTGGTATGGTTAGCAGACACTTGTTGAGATAAGACATGGGATATATCAGCTGCATTGGATCCCTAGGCTTAGCATCAAGTATGATAAACAATTGTATGGGACTCCTTTTCAGAAAAAAACCCCACTTCTTGGTTCCATTGAGGGTGGAGGCAGACGTTGGCAGCTAGTCACTTTCTTGCATGGATATTAAATGAACAAAAGGAGTTTGTAATTTAGCACTGTTCATTGTACTTAATCCATTGAAAATTTTTTATTTTGTTTTGGCTTCTGATGTTAGAATGTTAGATGTAGGGTAGACTTGTCTCAGAACTTTACAGCCAGAGTGAAATTGTAAGATAGAAAATAAAGTTTATTTTTTCTGTGAGGTTTTCTTTTTAGTTTCTTACATTATGTCATGTTCAACTGTTACAGATACTTCATTCGAACCTTCTGTTGCCCTGGCAAGTCTTGTGCAGCACATACCGTTACAGATGATTACAGTACTCATCAGGAGCCTTACTACAGATCCAAATGTGAAAGATGCAAGTATGACTCAAGCTCTGTGCAGGTACTGTATTTCATTGTAAAAGGGGGAAAAGTCTCTTATTCTTTCCTTTTTTGAAGTTATTTGTCACTTAAGTTCCAGTAAAAACAAACAAAAAACATCAAAAAACCTCCTTTAAAAATAGTATTCTAAGTTATGTCGTTTAGTATGTTATGGTAATATACGTTTATGATGCTATGGATGTTACTGGTATGGTTTCAGTTTAAGGTTGCTGCCTTCATTGCTAACGTGGCTTCTTGCTCATGCTTTGCTAGGGTGGATGAAGAAGAGGGTTAAGTAGAAACTAAGAGGAAGCCAGCTGTGTTCCTTTTAGATGACATCTTATGTTTAGATCTCCCACCTAATGGGAGATGGCATAAATAGGAAACTTCATGGGATTTACAGTCAAGCTGAGAAGCAAGGCCTTGTTTTTCAGAAGATCAACCTTTCTGTTTTTCCAAGAAGCAGAGTGGCTCTCTCACATAAGTGTCTTACCCATCATCTCCTTTGAAGAGAGGAGACGCTTAAAAAAGAGTTTTACTGCTTAGTTTTGAGGGTTTTTTCTGCTTAGATATCTTCATGACTTTAGTAGGATTCACAGGGGACAGCTTCTATTTCCATCTTCACTCAAGCCTCCAGAGGTTTTTTGGATGTTCTTTGAATAATGGAAGAATAGGAATGATGTAAGAACAATTGCATATTATGCTGCTTGTTACTAATCTAAACATGAGTAAACATTGAGATTAGTAGCACTGTTAACAGACTGTGATTCAGATTGCGATCTTGCTTAGTATCTTCAGATACGTGAATAATAGTGATGCAGAAAGATGACCGTGGGAGAAAGATGAAGACTTTCTTGAAGTTCTTTGAATTTTTTTTTTAAAGCCTATGGAGGAAGCTGTGATTGAGCACTGAAGGGTAGAAAAATGAGTAAAGCAGTGAAACAGGCTGTTAGTTTGTATTGTTTAAAAAACCCCCAACCTTAAATTTATCTAAAAGAATTTAATGTCTGCTATATTATTTGTTTAACTACATCCATTTGAGTGTAGTGTAACACTTACACATTCATGTAGTGTAGCACTTACATATCTTGGTGAAATACTGAGTTTTTTCACACTAATGTAAATACAAGGAATGTTTTCAAATTGAGGAGCTGTATTTCATTTGAAAACATAATTAATGGGAAGAAGCAGCATTAATATTGTAATTTGGGGTAAGACATTGTTTAGGGACTTTAAAAGAATCTGCTTGACTTAGCAGATTTTAATAAAGCTGTGTGCCCAGTCTGAAATTCGAAGCTGGGAAATTCAGAAGGATTCGTGCATGCTAATAATTTGCCAGTAATGCGCTAGTGATTAATTTTTACGTTAGTGTAATTTTACTATTTATGTCATATTACCTGGTTCAACACAATGTGATCATATAATTGTAGCTTTAGAATGGCTTCTCTGTATGCCTCTGCTTAGGGAAGTAATGGAGTGCTGAGCTTTGGGTGTAATAGGAGCTGTTATTAGCAAAAAAGTGCTCCATCTGAATACTAGCTGTGTGGTGGGTTTTTTCCTCTTGTTTTTGAAAGGGCAGTGCAATCTTATTTACCTTGTTCATTCTTTGAAGTAAAATGTGATTATTTTTTTTTAAGAGCCTTTAGTTCTGTTCTATGGAACTAACTTTCTAGGTACCCCTTGTTACTTTTGTTTGTAGATATTCTCATGTCAGCACTGTATCCAGCTTCTTTTTCTACCTCTGGCAACCCTTTGCAGTAATTACTCTCTTCTGGCTTAGGCAAGTAATTGTGAAGAGGATAATGCAGCTGGAATGTCTGGAGCACCAAATGACAATGTTGTCATCAGGCTTGCATCATTCTCAGGAGATGCAGAACTCCAGGCACAACAAGGTCTCCTGATGAGAGTCAGCAGAACTTTGGTGACTGCAAATTAGAGACCGTGTTGCTCACTTCCTAAGGATAACTTTCATGATGCTGCAGTCTGTCTAAAGTTGAACACAGATTAGTAATTAATCTGTAATTGAAAGACTAATAAATTGAATCTGTTTGGGGGGGGTTATGTTAGGCACAGGTTCGTATAAGAAAGAGTCCTTGCTTTTTGGCATCATTGAGCTGTTCTTAATTGGCTCAGCTGTCTCATGAAACCTTACCTGAAGCATCAGTGAGGAAAAGCAGAAAATGTTGAATCTCTTCTGGGATATATGACTACTTTAAGGGTCTGCTTCAGCGGTCTCAAGAAGTTGACTGCCTATACTCAGTATCTTGACAAGTATAATGCTTGTTTGCACCTTAACGCAAGTATCTTTATTCAGAGAAACTGAACATTTTGCTAAGAAAAACTCCAGACATGACCGGGCCCTTTACGCCATTGGTAAAGATGTAAAATATTGTAAAAGATGTTAGATTTTTTTTGAGGGGGTGCCTGGTAGTCTGAGGATATTCTGTTGCTGTTGTTTTGTTTTCTTTCTAGTGTGAGGGATTTGCACCTGAGCTGCCAGATTCTTTGTCTGATGTGGCTAAGAGGATATTTTTATAAAAGAAGCTACTGTCTGAGGTTGCACAGATAACTTTTTTTTTCTTTCCAGAGATATCAGAAATATGGTCATTATTTGGCACATATATGGGTAGCGGACCTGCTCGTTCTAGGGTGACATGAGGCAGAAGGTTCTCTTAAGGACTTTGATGTTCTCTTAGTCTGGTCAAACACAAAAAACTCATCCTCTGTGTTTTTATTCATGATCATCATGTCCCTTATTAATATCTACTTTTGTATTAAAAATGCAGTTACTGATTGCAACAAAGCAGGAGCCAAGTAAATGCAATGCAGCGAGGATTTAGTAACCAAAATGTCTAATCTTCATCTATCAAATCTCAGATTTGATGCTTTTTCGGACAGTCTCAAGCATGTCTGCAAGTTTACGTCTGTTTCCTCTTTTGGCTTTTGTTTCTGCTCTTAAGAGCACTGCCTCTGCTTCTGAGAGCAGAAACAGGTTGTAAGGATGGGAATTCTATCTATCAATTATCCAGAGAACAAGGCTTCTCTTCACAAGATTACTCATACTGAAATGATAACCATTGGCCTATTAGTAACAATATTGAATAGTTCAGTAGTTAATTATACTGACTAGAGATGACATGGGATGGCCTATCACATAGCCAGAGCAATGGACTGCAACATGGGGAGCCCCAGCTCCCACCCAAAAGCACTGTTTTTCGTTTGGAGTTTGTGAATCAGTGTGATTGAAAGTGCACTTAGTATAAAGATGGTAATTGGATATTTTAGAACAGTGGTTCTAATGTAGGACTCTACAGAATACTCTCTCCTTCTCTAAAAAGTTAATTAAGAGAACTGAATGTATTGTTGTTAGGCTTAAATTAACTGTGCAGGTGTTTGTGCCACTGCTGAAAAATATCAAGCCTACAAATTGGGGGGGAGGTTTAAAGATGATAGGACTATGAGGTTTGGGGCCTATTTTTAGGTTAAGGTTAATCCTTTGTGGGCAAAAGCACTTTTGGCCTACTTTTTTGATTCCCTGTTTTAGAAAGTATGGAAAGGGTGCTCAGAATAAACATGTTTGAATTTAACATCTTGAGGAAATGAGAGCTTTGTGTAAATACAGAACAATGATTATGATGTTGCCATGTTTTTCCCAATTTTTTTTGTAGTAACATGGAAGAAACCCAGTAACATCTGTGCTTGATTGTTAAAAAGGCAGTCCTAATGATTCTTTAATTTAGAGAAACCTTTGAATGTTATATGTGCAGATAGTACATAATGCAAAGATATATAAATGTGAGAATGTGTGTACTATATATTTTTCAGATCCAGATTATAAACTCCGTGTAAATTTTAGGGTGTTTATGGTAATACGATATGCCCAGAATGCATGTCTGGTATTGCTGAATACTGTGGTTTTCTTTTTAGTTTCGAATCTGAAGACTGAAACCCTGATGTCAGTCTGTTTGGAGCTTTTTTAATCTCCAGGAAGAACATAGGATCTGATACTTTTGCTTCAGATTGATAATCACTAACTATGCCTATTTGTAGTGATAGTGACTATTAGATGGTTACTCATAACCTGTTTGGTTTTGTGCTAGAATTTAGCCTTTCAAAATAATTGACCTTTATGAGGAGCTTTTTCAGAACAGAAGTAAAGAAATACTTTGTTTCCACTGAATTACAGAATAGAATCAATGTTACCTTACGTTGCCTTTGGAAGTCATCTGGTCCAATTCTGCTCGAAGCAGGGCCAGCTTCAAAGTCAGACGTTGTTGCTCAGGGCCTTGTCCAGTTGAGTTGAGAGTTTTCTGCAAGGATGAAGGTGCCTCAGTCTTACTGTATAACTTGTTTCAATGTCTGACCACCCTCACGGTGAAAAATTTTTACTTCCACTTAATTAGTGGTGCCTCATCTGGTTTAAAGAAGGGAATCTTGCAGACAATTAAAGAAAATCCAAAATATTCCCAAGTAAAATCTCAGAAGAACAAAGCCTAAATTTCATGTTTTAGCTGGTGCTTCCTTACGATATCATCTGCGTCTTAGAACTGCTTCAACTAATCTGCCTGTCTGACTTGACTATCAGTGTAAATTGTCTATTAATTTAGGAGGATAGAATACCCCTATTTTCTGTTGCTGATATTTCGCTATATTTTCTAGCCACACAAAAAGTCCCTTCACTTCCTTTTTCTTAGTGGTAGTGAAATTCTTCCTTTTGGGACACATGTAGACCCCCAGCTGCTGATAGCTGTTATAAGATCCTTAGAACACCTGCTGCAGTGTGTTTAAAATTACTAGATTTAACCATTTTAACTCAGAGTATTTGAGTTGGCTTCCAGGAATGTAGTTCTGAGTTGAAGAGGCTTCCTTTTCAAATTTAAACTGACTGTTCAGTTTTGGTCTGGTTTGGGGTAAAAGGTGTAGGAGGGGAGGTTCCCAGGTACAGGCACTTTTTCACCCTCAATAGTAAGTTTTTGCCACAAAATAGAAGTGTTAGCCTAATGTCCATGAAACCAGCTTGTTGAATAACAAGCAACATGAAGCATATAAAATCAAATATTATGTATATTATGTATTTTGGGGGGTGTTGTATTTACTTTTAATGTATTAAATAGATGATTGTTAATTACAGAGTTAAATGACTTGAGAAGTAATCAAAATTATGTTAGTACTTGCCTAACATTCTTGCATTATTTCTCGCGAGTCTCTGCGTAAGCACGTAACTATCTGGGTAACATATAGAATCTCTTTGAGATTGAAATTAGTGGCATATTGGGTTCTTTGTTTTGTTCTATTTTTTCATATTTCATTAATATTTCAGAATGATTGACTGGTTGTCCTGGCCTCTGGCTCAGCATGTGGAAACATGGGTGATTGCACTGCTGAAAGGACTGGCTGCAGTCCAGAAATTTACCATCCTCATAGATGTCACTCTGCTTAAGATTGAATTGGTATGTTGGAAAAGAACATTCAAAATGAAGAAAAGGGAAGGGAATTTGTAATGGCTATGCAATTGCATAGCAACTTTTGTATTGCAACAGATATTACCTTACTATTCTGCAAAGATGATGTAAAGGTATCTATAGCTTTCAGTTGCATGAAATGATTGTCTGTTTCAAATGGTTGTGGATTTGGAGATCTGTTTACGTTTTTACTGAAATTTCACTTGCAGATTTACTGAAATAAATGTGTTTTTTTTAGGTCTTTAATCGACTTTGGTTTCCTCTAGTGAGGCCTGGTGCCCTTGCTGTCCTTTCCCACATGTTACTTAGTTTTCAGCATTCTCCAGAAGCTTTTCATTTGGTAAGTTACTAAATAAATGATTTTCAATTCTTTGAAATATCATTCACATGTGATTTCTAAGGTGGGTGTAAAAAGTAACAGAATTGATGCGCTTGGATTTCCTCATTGTTTCAAAGTTCCAGAATCAAATTTCTAGGCTCTGCTAGACCACTAGGCTTTCCAACTTGCAGGTTCAACCACTTAATCTGTAACTGGAAATGAGCACTGATCCTCCTCATATTTACGTATTTCTGGCAGTAGTATCTGGGCACTGCATTCTATCTTTGACCATATACTCCTGGAAACCCGTTTTATGTGGTGTGAAGTCTACTGATAAAGTTGGGCTGTAAGTGACTTTCAAGCACAACTATTTGGAGAAAACGGATAACGAATTATCTGCTATATATAACCTAGTCATCCTGGGTAGGTGCAGGAGACCAAGTAGTACTTCACTTTAAGAAAGCTATGCTATCTATGTTTCAGTGGACATATGGGCAAACTGAAGGATACTGTTTTAATGGCAACTCTTAAAAATGCAGTTCACCAGTTAAAATGATAGATACTAGAGTATGATGATGACTGTTCATATTAGTTCAGCAAGATATATAGTGCCTTCCCTGTTCTCGTACGCAGTATTTACCTTAAAGTTTAAGTGAAATATGGGTCTTTCAGTCTTAACATGGTAACAGCCTGGCACACCGTTTTTCTAAGCTGTCCCCAAGGCCCTTAGGCTTGAAGGGATCATAAACCCTTTGATTAGCATCAGAGTAACTGCCTTATGCCTGTTACGCTGTTTTTTAATGATAGAAGTCTAAAGTTTCTATGTCTTCCCTCTGCTGCTCTAATCTTGGCCTGGGATAGAAATTTGAGTCACAAATGAAAGAGCCAAGTAGCCTTGAATATGCTCAAAATGTAAATATTTTCATATATTTATTGTCTTGCTTTTCTTCTTTGTTCCTGAGAGAGACAAAACATTGATGGGAAAAATGTAAAGTATGCGAAGACTTATTCTAGAAATAGGCATTTGGTTAAACAAGGAAAATTTCTACCATAGGCTGCATGCAGTACTGCATAAACGTCTGTCTTTAGAACTTCATTATGACCATTTTCCCTCCATTTTAAATAACCTTCTTCACTATCGCTTTTTGGGCTACTGCTGTCATTTAGTATCCTATAATATTTTCCTGCACTTAAACTACTTGTTTACTTTTTTATAATAAATGCTCTGAATCTAAAATGGTTAAATGCACTTTTGATAAATATAAATGAATTTATTTTGCAATGCATCTGAGTTAACGTTTCCCTTCCCTGTGCTTGAGAATCGTCAGCATAAATGACTTGTTTTTTTTATGGAAGAAAAATACTGTCTTGCACTTACGGTGTAGAACTTACCATGGTGTGTACTATGGAATTCTAAAATATACTGACATATAAAATTCAGCCTCAAGCCAGAAGTGATACTTCTCTATGTATTCAAAGTGTAACTTTCAGTATTATGCAGCATGCTGTAGGTAAGAATTTGGCTCTCAATTTGAGAGAGCTGAGAACCTGTACTTTTTCTGTTCTTCCCATCTGCTTTGTCTGAGCAAAATTATCATATCTCAGATCTACTTTTATACGAGTCTCATTCTTGGAGCTCAATAGTTACTTTCTCATTGCTATGTACCCACATTTATAAAGTGAAAGGGGGAAATTTTTCATTGCAACTTTCACTGTTGTCTCTGTAGTAAGTTGAGCAGTTAATCTTGTTGGTTTCGTTTTTAAACAGTGGATGTCTTGCTTGCCAAAAGAGTAGGGTTTGTTTCTCCGAGGTGTAAAAATACTCCTTATATTTAGAGAACAACTGATATTTGAAAAAGTGGCAAATGAGTGTTTTGCACCTTGCCCCGTTTACTTTGGTATTTTGAAGTATGCTAATTCTTGTAATTGGTATACTTTCCTAATATTATGATATTCCTATAATTTCTGTTCTGTATTTTGTGTCTTTACTACCAAACAATTTGTAAGCTAATTTGGGATGAGAAATGATTCCATCCACTTCTTTCACAGTTAATCCATTTTGAACACTTGGAAACTGGCAGAGGGATCTAACATATTTTGGTTCACATTCAGAAGTCCCTGCTTTTTGGGACTGCATTGAAATAATTTTCTACTTGATGTTTTAAGACTAATATAAAAAAAAGTCTTATGCATTTAAAAATACAGACAGAGCTGCGCTGAAGAAGGGAAAGGAGGTGGAGTGAACATTTCTGATTTATACCCAATTTAAAGCAGTAATGAATCTGAACTAACCCTCAAATAGATTACCATATATATGATAAGCTTTTTTTAGCTCATAGTAAATTACTGTCTTGGTTTATTGAGCCTAGCTCCCTCACTAGGTGGAGCTGTGAGCCAGTTTCTGTTGTGTAAACTGAAATAGCATGAACATACTGATTGGCTTCAGATCCCAAGCATTAGATTCCATTTAAGGAAAATTGAGAGGTTTGTTTTAAAAACTGTATATGTGAAATTAGAACAGGATACTGCACTGTTAGTGGTGGCACAAAAGCAAAAGGTTTGCTGTTAATATCCTTAATAAGAAGTGTACCTTGGACACTTGACCATTTAAAATCTTAAAATGCATTTTCTAAGTTCATAAAGTTCCAAAACTTGATAAGTGAGCTAAAAAGAGCATTGAATAATTAATTGTGCTATTTGAAAATTGTCATGGGTAAAGAATAATGCATGTTTTTCAAGTTATTGTTTCTCAACTGCTGCTTATTTATGAACACAAGGTCCCCTGTCATTTAGGATTTATAAAACAAAGTTGTTTGTAGAACAAAAAAAAAAAGGAAAAATGCAATTAACACCCCTTTTTTTTTCCTGTTTATTTGCGTTTCTGTTCAGATTGTCCCACATGTGGTGAGCTTGGTTCACTCCTTCAAAAGAGATGGCTTACCTTCCAGTACAGCCTTTTTGATGCAGTTGACTGAGTTGATACACTGTATGATGTATCATTATTCAGGATTTCCAGAACTCTATGAACCCATACTGGAAGCTGTTAAGGTATGTTAAGAGGGTGGAACGTTTTTATTTTGTCTTCCCAAAGAAGCTATAATCCCATAGATCTAAATTCTTTAGAAATTCCACTAAGAGAAAAGAGCTAACCGTGTAATCTAATGTCAATTCTAACTGTTTGGAATATGCTAGAAAAATTGTCCTGAGTGTCCATTATAGCAGGCTTTAAGAAAAGCCTGAAATCAGATCCTTTATTAAAAGTTCAATCTATTTTCTTAAGCCTCATGTAATTGTTAATATACTTTTGTGAGGTTTATTCTAGGCATTTCATTTCAACCCAAGCTAGAAACTGTAACTCTTCAAATATAAGTTCAGAACACTGATAGTACTGAAGAGAAGTAGGTTCTGAGGAGTACTTGGCATGCTGTTAATCTTTGGCTAGCTCCAAAACACCATTATTGAGCAGTAATATTGCAGTCAGTATTGCATGCCTCTTTGGGTAAAGGATTCTGGCCTATGTTGTTTCAAAGCCAAACTTGGCTTCTTTAGATAAATATTTAAGACCATAATGCACTTCAAATAAAAATGAAATTTTAAAAAACCCAAAAACAACACCCCAAAATAAATAAAATAAGATGAAATTGAAAACAAAAATGCAACCCCAAAAAAAAACCCTACAAAAAAACATGCGGGTATTACTGCCTGATTTTTATAGCAGTAGTATTGCAGTTAAATGTTTTGATGCTTAAAAGTCCCTGTCAATTTAATTCCAAGTATTGTGGACTTTATTCTTTTATTCTTACATTTTGATTTGACAGAGCATGAATGTATTTCTAGCAGAACAGAGGATGCTTTAGGGGTCTATTAAAGCTTGAAATGTGAGAGGTAGTTTTTGGTCGCAGAAAGAATTCTGTGAGTATGCAGGTCAAAGGTGACCACCAGCTCCTTATTCCTGCAATTTGAGAGTTGAGTAAAGAAAGCTTTGAAGAAGAGGGCTTTAGGGGGGTATATCTTCTAGGCTATCAGGGATAGCAAGACCCTGAAGGAGAATACAGGAGCATACAAGACTGCTGAATAGCAGGACCAATTATAAAAACAAATACAAAAGCCTATTAAGTGTGTTAAATGTTTCTCTTGTAGGATATGCCCAAACCCACTGAAGAGAAGATTAAGATGATTCTCAGTCAGAGTGCCTGGACTTCTCAATCCAGTTCTTTGCCATCTTGTTTATCTAGACTTTCTGGAAAATCTGAAACTGGGAAGACAGGTCTAATTAACCTAGGAAATACTTGTTACATGAACAGTGTTATTCAGGCACTTTTTATGGCTACAGAGTAAGTCTTTTTTAGCAGCTCTTTTCATTACAAATTAACTATTGCAGTTGTTGCATTTTTGCTTTTCACAGAATATTAATATCTCCTGGGGTCTCTCAGCTTGCTAGAGCTGAGTGGGTTTCTTTGCACTCAGTTACCCATTGCTTTGTTCAAATCCCGCTCTGCGAAACTCCAGTTCTAGCCATTAAAAGTCCCGATCCTTCTGTCTAGCATCAAAAGACAAGTCCCTTTTGCTGTACTGCCCTTGCTCCCTTCAGTATTGTAAAAGTTTATGGTGATGCTTCTCATATAATCTGGAAGCTATTGAAAAAATTTGTCTATAGCCTGTTCTTATGCATCTGAATGTTTAAAGAAGGAGGGTTGTTGCAGTGTTAGTTCCTACTGTACAGTCGTTTTGCATCTGCACTAGAGCAGAATCCAGGTGTTGAAGGGAAGTGTTACAAGTTTTGCTTTCTTTAAAGTGAAGTCATTATCTGAGCTGGAATGATATCTGCATTGTTGTTGGAAATCTAGAAAGGAAACTAATGTATATATTTATTTCCCCCCCCCTAGTTTCAGAAGACATGTTCTATCTCTGAATCTAAATGGCTGTAATTCGCTAATGAGAAAATTACAGCATCTTTTTGCATTTTTGGCCCATACCCAGGTATGTCAGTTTATTGTATCTGCTGTTTTTTAAGCCTAGATCTATATGCCAAAATTTAGGAACAAACATGATGCCGTGGGTGTCCTCCTGAGCATATTGGAAATACAAATATAATATATTTGTAGGGGAATGAGTCTGCCTCCGAATGTTCAGATGGTGGGAATAGACTTAGAGAAATCTATATTTCCTAAGTGGAAGATCTTGACATTGTGTTGTTTTTATGAATGGGCAGTACCAGGTTTTCTTTGAGAAGCCAAAATGAAAAAATCCAAAGAAGACTTGACTTGATATACAAGTTGACTTTATATAACTTTCTAGGATAAGTTGTTACTTTCTGCAGTGATTTTTAAACTAAATTCTAAAGTGAACTTTATTAAATGTTCAGAATATTTTGCTAGTGCTAGAAAGAAATAAGACATTTTTGTTCTCTTTGATTAATAACAATAAACCTGTTGTGAAGGGGATGAGGCTGAATCACCTTAAAATAAATTGCTACTTAGATACACTGGTATTCTTCTGCAGAAAGGAAACTTTTTTTTTAAGCTTGCCAGCAAGAACAGTAACTGCTATTATGTGTAATATCTGGTTTACACTCAATACACATTTAATATTTGCCTGCAGGATCCACGACTTTTATCTTTGTAGTAGAGGTGATTACTACAGGATTAATGTCTCTCTCTTGCTATGATTAAGTGGCTTAAATGTTTGTGTACCATGTGTTTCATACAGTGCTTCTAGAATAATGTAGTCCGAAGTTCAGTGATCAATATCAAAATAATGTAACCATTTTTTTAAGCAGTTCTTCTGTAACCTTGTCTGTCCCTCTCTTATGCGAACAGAGGGAGGCATACGCTCCTAGAATTTTCTTTGAGGCTTCCAGACCACCATGGTTCACCGCTCGATCCCAGCAGGATTGTTCAGAGTATCTCAGATTCCTGCTAGACAGGTACAGTTATTGTGCCATTAGTGGGAATGAATCTACAGTCTTACTGCATAATGTTGAACTCATAGGAGCAGTCATGTAACAGTTCTACTGCATGATTGGGGACCAGGAATTTTGGGCCTCATTCCTGGCTGTGTCTGGTTTTCTGTATGGTCTATGAAACACTTTCCTTCATGGGTTTAATCTGCGGTAAAATCTGGATACCATCTTGTATCCACATCGTTTAAAGCAGGTTATAGTGGTAGTAATGTTCCATTTTTACAAATCTAAACTTGGGTGTTATGTTAGAGTCGTGATCCTGTTGTAAATTAAAGTGGCTGCTGAAAGCAGTTTAGTCGTGCACCTGGAATTTCATGCTGGTGGAGACAGCTGTATTTCATACAGGTCAGATAAGTCATGAAGAGATGTACATGTATTTATAACCAGTTTAATAAACAAGCAAATTAACTGTGGCACAGATAAACAAAAATACCTAAATTTATTAGCAGCACTCTTTAATTTTGCTTGCTGAAATGTGGCTTAAGCAATATTGCTTTATGACACATTTCACTTCTGGAGAAGTTTATCTCAATAGTGAAATAGTATTCCCTCTTCCTTTCTCCCCCCCTCCCACCCCCTGATCTTGGGTTTCTTTTTTGGTTTATTTTTTCTTGCTGTAGTTTCTTAACTGTCTTGGCTCAAAATCCTGACCTTTTCTTTTCTTTGGAAATAGTCTGGCACTAGATAAATAGCTACTTGTTCTCTTACAAAATCTGACACACAGAACCGGTCAGCTGGAGAACTGATTTATTAAGATAATGTAATGGTAAATAATAAAAATGTTGTGTTTTAGGTTTTTTAGTACTTGCCAGTTCTCTCAGTATATCCATCGTGTTCTGTTACATATAAGGAAACTCACATTAAATTCATATGTGCTTCTCCTAATCTGTTTTGGATAGTACTGACCTGTATGGTTCAGCTTGCTTATATAAAAAATAACAAATAGGGTTTTTAACATAGGACACTTCTAGCCACTTAACTATCTACATTCTTTAGTCTAACTGGAAAAAAAAGTCTGACATTGTGCAGCAATATTTGTTTGGGAAACAGCACAGCTACTTGGATTTATTTTTGTCTTTAGGCTGCATGAAGAAGAGAGAACCTTGAAAGCATTGTCTTCAGCAAAGACTTCTGAAAGTACAATGAATGAAGAGTCCCAGACACAAGAAGCTGTCCATAAAGCACAAGTATTTGCTGAAGCACCTTGTATGGGAAGTGAAGAAAGAACTCTGATAGAGAAGATGTTTGGAGGAAAATTGAAGACTACTATATGCTGTTTGAACTGCAAAAGCATGTCTCAAAAGGAAGAAGCTTTCACAGATCTCTCTCTGGCTTTCTGTCCTCCAGCTTCCTTGGAGAATGTTGGCCCAAAATGTGTGGAACGTTCTGAAGTGAAAGATGACTGCATGGTGCAAACTAATACTTCAGCAACTAGTCTTGGTGGAGACACACCTCTTAATAATTTGGAAGTAAATGGTGGATGTGACACAATAATGAATGAAGGAACCATAAAAGATTTTTCTACTGAGCCAAACTCTGAGAATACCACAAATTCTGAACTCAACAAAGTTCAAGATAGTAGGGATATGTCTCAGAGGCTAGTGGGTAAAAACACCCTGTCCGTTACAGACTTACTGAATTATTTTCTGGCACCTGAGATCCTTAGTGGAGACAATAAGTATTATTGTGAAAAGTGTGCCTCTCTACAGAATGCTGAGAAAACTATGCAAATCATTGAGGAACCTGAATACCTCATTCTCACTCTTTTGAGATTTTCATATGATCCAAAGTGTCATATAAGGCGCAAAATCTTGGACAATGTGTCTCTGCCACTTGTTTTGGAACTGCCAGTCGAAAGAGCAACATCCCCTCTAGCGGTAGTTTCGGGAGGTTGGTCTGTTGGTGTTGAGATTTCTGATATTGGAGAAAATCTTGCTAAAAAACTGAAGCCCTCAGGTGCTGATGAAGTGACTTGCCCACAATTGGTGCCCTACGTGTTAAGCTCTGTGGTGGTGCATTCTGGTGTATCCTCTGAGAGTGGACATTATTATTCATATGCTAGAAATATTACTGGGTCAGGGCCTTCACGACTCTGCCACCAGTCTACAGCTCTTTCTTTAGTTTCTCCTCAGGATAAGTTGTTGACAGAGGAGAGTCCTTGTACTGTTGTAGAAAATGAGCTGGACACCGAGATGCCAAGAGAATGGTTTCTGTTCAATGACAGCAGAGTGACATTTACCTCATTTCAGTCAGTCCAGAAAATTACCAGTAGATTTCCAAAGGACACTGCTTATGTTCTGTTTTACAAAAAACAAAATAGCACCTGTGGCTTCAACAACAATTCAGCAAGTGGACTCTGGGTAAATGGAGACCCTCCCCTACAAAAAGACCTCATGGATGCAATTACGAAAGATAACAAACTGTACTTGCAGGTAAGATGGAAATTGTGTATGGAGAGTGGTCTCCTTAAAACTCACAAGAGACAGTCTAAAAGAAAGAAAAAGTTAGCTTTTAAATATTCTGGTGTATTAACCTTATAAATCACCAATCTGACTTCCATCTTGATGTTGCTAGGCAGGTTTCATAGTAAGGTTGTCACCGTTAGATGGGAAGCGTCAAGGAAAATGGCTTAAACTCATTTCAGTTTAAATTTTTAGTGGAGATGCTTGCATAGGTTGTTTAGCACTTGTAATTCTATGCAGGAGAGGCTTTTTGAACAGTTCTAATTTTCATTGCCTTTAATAAATTACACGAGTAGCTAAAGTATATTTAAACTTCTTAGCAGTATTCTTACTAGCATGTTTTCATTTGGAGTGAAGGTTGATTTGTACAATTGTGCATACCCAAATGCTAGAACGACTAAAATGAAGACCAGATGCTAGTGACTAGATTCCACTTTCCCTTTGCTGCCTCTGCCTCCCTCCGTGGGACCGGCATTGCCAGCCGCACATTCCCTGTGCTCCAAAAACTTCACCTAGCTGTAGTCACCTCTTTGATTGCCGTTACAAAAAAACCACCGTTGTCTACATTTCAGTATGGTTTGCTTTGAGCATTGCTGCTCTGTTTGGACAGCGTAACAGTAAAAGTGTGCTTTACTGTGTGCTCTTTGGGTTAAGCTGTTCCTGTAAGAGTTCTAGGCCTACTCAGATTACCAAAAACTAGGTAAATTCAAATTAGAAAAGAACAGCTAAATTTCACTATGGAAAATTTGTTATAATAGCTGCAGGTATTTTAAAAACATAAACAAGATAACTGACAGTTTAAATTGCAACTCTGCTGCTTTTTCAGGCTGTGTGGTTAAAGCATTTATGTCCTAACCGTCTTTGTTTATATGCCACCTTTCTCCTTGACTGTACAGAGTAGCACAAAAAATGGCTCCTTTAGCAGCAATCTCAGGTCATAGAGTCACAGAATAGTTTGGATTGGAAGGGACATTTAAAGGTCGTCTAGTCCAACCCTCCTGAAATGAGCAGGGACATCAACTACATCAGGTTGCTCAGAGCCCTGTCCAACCTGACCTTGAATGTTTCCAGGGATGGGGCATCTAATAACTCTCTGGGCAACATGTTCCAGTGTTTCATCACCCTCAGTGTAAAAAAATTTCTTCCTTATATCTAGTCTAACTCTACCCTCTTTTAGGTACCATTACCTGTTGTCCTATCGCAACAAACCCTGCTGAAAAGTTTGTCACCATCTTTCTTATAAGCCTCTTTTAAGTATGGAAAGGCTGCAATAACGTCTCCCTAGAGCCTTCTCTTCTCCAGGCTGAATAGCCCCAACTCTCTCAGCCCTCTTCTCATAGGAGGGGTGCTCCATCCCTCTGATCATTTTTGTGGCCCTCCTCTGGACCTGCTCCAACAGGTCCATGTCTTTCCTGTGCTGAGGACTCCAGACCTGGATGCAGTACTCCAGGTGGGGTATCACCAGAGTGGAGCAGAGGAGCAGAATCACCTCCCTCGACCTGCTGGCCACACTTATTTTCATGCAGCCCAGGATGTGGTTGGCTTTCTGGGCTGTGAGCGCACATTGTCGGCTCATGTGTGGCTTTTCATCCAGCAGTACCCCCAAGTCCTTCTTGGCAGGGCTGCTCTCAATGCCTTCATCTCCCAGCCTGTATTGATGTTGGGGGTTGCCCCGACCCATGTGCAGGACCCTGCACTTGGCCTTGTTGAACCTCGTGAGGTTCACATGGGCCCACTTCTTGAGCCTGTCCAGGTCCTTCTGGATGGCATCCCTCCCCTCAGGTGTGTCAACCGTACCATTCAGCGTGGTGTCATCTGCAAACTTTTTGAGGGTGCACTTGATCCCACTGTCTTATGTCATTGATGAAGATACTAAAAAGTACTGGTCCCAGTATGGACCCCTGAGGGACACCACTTGTCACTGATCTCCATCTGGACATTAAGCCATTGACCACTACCCTCTGGATGCGACCATCCAACCAGTTCCTTATCCACCAGACAGTCCACCCATCAAATCCATTTCTCTCGCAGAAGGATGTTGTGGGAGACCGTGTCAAAGGCCCTACAGAAGTCCAGATAGAAGTCCATCTGTAGCTCTTCCCTAGTCCTCTGATGCTGTCACTCCCATCAAAGAAAGCCACTAGGTTCGTCAGGCAGGACTTGCCCTTGGTGAAGCCATGCTGGCTGTCTCGAATCACCTCCCTGTCCTCCATGTGCCTTAGCATAGCTTCTAGGAAGATCTGTTCCATGGTCTTCCCAGGCACAGAGGGCTGACAGGTTGGTAGTTGCCAGGGACCTCCTTTCTACCCTTTAGAAAAATGGGTGCAATGTTTCCCTTTTTCCAGTCACTGGGGACTTCACCTGACTGCCATGACTTGTGGAGAGTGGCTTGGCAACTACATCAGCCAATTCCCTCAGGACTCTGGGATGCATCTCGTCAGGTCCCATAGACTTATGTATGTTCAGGTTCCTCAGGTGGTCATGAACCTGATCTCTTACAGTGGTAGGGACTTTGCTCCCCCAGTCCCTTTCTTAAAGGCAGTGCACTTGAGAGGTGTGGGAAGTGAAGACTGAGGCAAAAATGTTGAGTATCTCAGCCTTCTCCTTGTCTGTTTGCTAGTCTTGTTCATCAGGGGGGATATGCTTTGTTTTACTTTTCTGGCTGACATACCTATAGAAGCCCTTCTACATCCCTTGCCAAGTTCAGTTCCAGCTGTGCCTTCCTGACCCCATCCCTACACAACTAGACAGCGTCCCTATACTCTTTTCAGAATACCGGCCCCTGCTTCCGCTGCCTGTGCATTTCCTTCTTGCCCTTTAGTTTGACCAGCAGGTCTCCACTCATCCATGCTGTTCTGTTGCCTTCCTTTCCTGATTTCTTAACACCTGGGGATCGAGAGCTCTTGTATTCTATGGAAAACCACCCTTAAAGATGTGCTGTATCTGTTCTGCTCCCTTGTTCCTGAGGGTAGTTTCCCAGGGAGTGGTATTGACTAACTCCTTGAAGAGCTCGAATTTTGCTTTCCCAAAATTCAGGGTCCTGACTTTACTCTTTGCCTGACCCACATCCCTCAGGACTGCAAATTTCACCAGCACATCATCACCGCAGCCCAGGTTGCCTCCAATCTTGATGTCTCCGATTAGCTCACTAGTGTTGGTGACCATCAGGTGCAGTATCACATCCCCTCTGGTGGGGCTGTCTATTACCTGGTTTAAGAAGTTATCCTCGATGCATTCCAGGAGTCTCCTAGATTGCCTGCAGCTCACCGTACTACTTTTCTGGCAGATGTCGGGGTGGTTGAAGTCCCCCAGCAGGATGAGAGCCTGCAAGTGTGATGCCTCCTGTAGCTGGAGTAAGAAGGCTTTGTCAATAGGCTCCCCTTGATTGGGCAGCCAACCACAGACACCAACCACAAGGTTCCCTTTGTTGCCTCAGTCTCTAATTCTTACCCATAAGCTCTCAACCTGCTCGTGGCTATTCTTCAGAGACAGCTCTTCGCACCCTATCCATTTCTTGATGTAGAGGGCAACCCTTCCGCCCCTCCTTCCTCGCCTGTCCCTTCTGAACAGCCTGTAGCCATTGATAGCTGCACTCCAGTCATGGGATTTGTCCCACCAAGTTTCAGTAATGGCAACTAGGTTGTAGCTTTCTAGCAGCACGGTGGCTTCCAGCTCCTGTTTGTTGCCCATGCTGCGTGCATTAGTGTAGAGGCGCTTCAGCTGGGCTGTCAGACACGTCACCTTCTTAGAGGAACAGTCTTTAGTTCCTTTTGAAGTATTTCACTGGTGTTTCCCTGTTGGCTCCTATTACCTCAGGAGCCCCTGACTCATCTCCGTAAGACTGCAAGTGTGCTGCAGTGTAGCCAGCACGTCTCAGAGCAACAAGCTGAGGGCCCTCACTAGCACCCCATCCCTCTAACCTTGGCGTGTCATCCCACAGCTTGTCACAGGCAAGCCTGATACTACCCTCTCCCCCTTGAAGTCTAATTTAATGCTCTGTCAATGAGCCCTGTTAGCTTGTGAGCAAAGACCCTCTTCCCCCTTTGAGAAGGGTGAATCCCATCTGCCTGGTGCTGTGTAAGCTATCCCATTATTGAAAAACCCAAAATTGTGGCGGTGACGCCAGCCTTGGACCCAGACTGGGTCTATTTGTTCCCCAGGTCCCTTTACCAACTGTCCCAAGGCCCTGGAGTCTCTTTTGATTGGCCTTGGACTATGCGTTGTGGCTTCATCACCACCCACGTGGAAGAGAGGTAATAGTCCGATGGCCAGACCAGGCTAGGAAGTGTCCTACTGATGTCCTTAACCTGGGCCCCAGGGAGGCAGCAGGCTTCCCTAAGAGGAGGCTCTGTCTGGCATGTTGGACCCTCTGTTCCCCCCAGAAGGGGGTCACCTACAACTATAACCTGTCTTGTCTTCCGTGTGGAGGTGATTGTGATATGAGGGGTCGGCATTTCTGACCTTGGCAACACCTCTGGTGTAGACGGACCGTCATCCACATGATCCATTGACTGGCCTTCCATATCCAGAGCCTCATACCTGTTGTACAGAGGCACCTGGGAAGGCGAGGTGAGCAAGGAGGAGGTTCACCTGCTGCCCCGAGCATGAACTTGCCTCCAAGATAACACTTTTTCAGTCACAATTGCAGTGACTTCCATTGATGCATGAATGCTTTAATTGTGAAATTTCAAACTCGAAGCCAGATTATTTTCTATTTTAGGTATATAATTACAGCAGCATCTAGGTAACGGAGTAGGGGGGAAAAAACCACCCTGTTTTAAGAACACAGCCAGAATAAAAGTCGTACAACAACTACAGCGATATTGTAACCTCTTTTTACATAAAGCCAAATGTTTAAGGGATGAACTATGTCATCCACATAGAATGTAAATCCTAGTAACTGTTCTTATTTGCATATTTTCCTGTTGAATCCAATGCTTGCTGTCACATATTTCAGTGTTATCAACAGGATAGGTGATTACCTGAGTATGCATAACAGGCTTTTTTCAAATCTGAAGAGGTACTTTAGCCATATGGAACAAGTAACATTATCAGGATATTGAGAAAATCATTTGTTAAATAATGAAGTTATTCTTAAGTATGTTTCTCTGAATTAACATTTTCAAGACCATTTTGATGCAATTTCTGGAATATGCTAAAAAATTAGTTACTTCAGTTTTTTGAAAACTGCTGTATGCCTAGAACCAGTGAAAAATCAATGTGATTCTATAAAACTTAGTCACTTGGTGCATATAGGCAAAAATTGCTTTCTGATAATCTTCCAGACTAAAGCTTTCTCTACAGAACATGTAGCTGAAGCTATATAAAGCAGTCATTTTTCTCTTATAGGTTACAAGTGAAAGCCAAGTTAGTAGTTTCTTGAAAACCTTACCTTTACAATTAAAAAAATAAAATACAATCTCCTTAAGAGGAAAAAAATATTTTCCAAATGTATAGTTTCTGTTTGGGTTTTAGTTGTTTTAGGGGGGTTTTTTTTGTATTTATGATCTTTTACCCACCTTTCAGTTTTGGATTGCTTTGTATTTGCTTTCTTTGTAGTGCTCTACGAATCTCAGAGTTGTTGAGGTCCTGTCCTTTTCTCAATTGAAATGATTAGAAATAGTCAGTTATTGTTTTTCTCAAATTAATACCAATATTGTGACTTACTGAATTAGGTTATTGCATTTTTGAGAAGTAGCATTTCACTGCTCAGCGTTCTAAACTAGTATTTTCCTGCTAAATTAAGAATATACTTTCCTGTCCTGAGAAAGCCTTTACTTTTTAGAAGAAACATTCCGAAAAATCTCTAGCTTACTGCTTTTGTTTTACTATTGCATACCAGTTTACCACATGGTAAACTAAAATGTTTTCACTTTAAATAACAAAACCTGCAATATGGGTAACTCCCACTCCAGTTAAAACAAATTAAACATCCCACTCTGGGAACAAGTGGAAAGCAGGGGGGGATGCTATGCATTATTCTCAGTCCAGAGAACGGTATTGACTATTGAGTTTTACTTCCCTGATTTAGTATTTGTTGTAATCAGTCTGAAAACATTGAACAAAGATCCTTCTTGCAAAAATGCCAGTGCTGTATGTTATACTAGAACAATTTAATGTAGGTTAATATTAACGAAGTCAATATATGCCTTGAGAGAAGGAAGAAATGTGCTCATTTGGCACAAACTACTGCACAGGAGTAATGCACGAAAGATCTTAAACTGCTAAATAATTTCACTTTTAGCATTGAAGACACAAATAGTGTGTGGTTTTTATTACTAATACTCTGTCAAGAAGCTTTAATAATTGATAATTTGATCACTGCTTTGTATTTCTCTTGTATGTGTGCGCGTATATAGAGAGATACCTTCCATCCATTGTAGAAAACGTTTTGTACACAGTAGCACTGAAGCTAAGATCACGACTGAGGTTTATCCTATTCTCAGTGCATTATGGCTGCTTCTGAACAGTATTTCTAAGTGGCTGACAAAAGCTGTGCTTGCAGCTTACTTACATTCTGTACCAAATGTGATGCACATCTCCAGAGCAAGTCATGTGCAAGGTACTGCGTTGTTGCTGTTCGTAGTAGTGCTGCTCCTCTCTGTAAGGACACCTAGTGACAGTAGAACAATCATACTGTTCCTGACGGTATCGTGTAAGGTACGTAATAGAAGATATACGTAAAGTAATCTAGCTGCATAGCTATGCCAAAACCTCGTGCTACCCAGTAACTGCAGTAAGGCAAACGAAAATAAATCACATTTCTAGCTAAATATGGCAAAAAATTCTTAGCTGTAAGATTCTAGTGTTCTTTTTGTCTACAATTTTAAGATTTTTATTTAATATCACATAACCCACAAAGCTATTGTTGATACTTATATTCTTTTGTAGTACAGTTTGTTAGGTAAAGTTCAACTACTGGGGTGTAAGAGGTACCAAGTTGCCAAAAAACAATTCTCTGGAGAGATGAAAGTGGAGGAGGGAGTAAGGAAAACTCCATTTTTGGTTTGGTACTGTGCTGCATTAAAACAAACATTTTTCTGAAATATTTTACCCCAAAAAAAGAAAAACCAGTCCAGGTACAGTGTAGCAAGTCTCCCACTGTTTGGTTTTGAGAAGAAATTATGTCCTAAGCTAAACAGTTTTGCAGTGTAGTTTTTCAACTAAACAGGCTATTTATACAAGGGCTGGTATTTTAATCAAAATTTTCTGTTGATTTCTAGTGCTAGAAGTGAGTTCTTCATATTCCCTTGTTATTCCTAGTAAATTTACTTAGTTTTTGATGTGTCTTACAGTTAGCAGACACACAAGAATCCACATATTGCTGGAGACAGCATAATACTGTCCTACAGGAATATGGCCAGCATATCTGTTTAGACAATGTCCTCCAAATATCTTTTATAGAACTTGGGAAATGAGTATGTGTTTCAGTTCTTAATAGTGTAAAATAGTTTCAAACTTAGGCTGTGTTTTTCTAAGAGGGCAGAGTAATTTAAAACTACAAGTACTTTTTTAGCATCTGTGAAAGTACATGGACAAGACTAAGTTTAGTGCTCTCATGGTAGTATAATACAAACAGTCTCACAGGTTCTTGGCTCTGTTCCTTGCTTTCACCAGGAGATGGAGAAGAAAAGGAACAATTCAAGGTGACCCATGTAATTACTAAAACCCCGTTAAATTTTCTGCCCGTTGCCTATAGGGAGGTAGGTAGTGAGGAAGTGTCATGTGAAAGAGGCTATCAGTATGATGATGCCTTAGCACCAGAATACTTTCATTTTGTTTCCTGAAGAAAGCAAGCTTGTACAGGTCTGCTGTCTTTTTCTTGTCAGTCTTCCAGAACCCAACACCTGCCTTCCCTCTCTGTTTTTCAAGCACTTGGCCAATTTGAGAAAGGGATACTAAAGACAAGAAATTGCTGCAAGGTTTATGAAACTAGATGGCCAGAGACAAAATAGCGTATGATATCTCTAACGAGGGGAATGGCCTGTGCTCGTCCCCTTCTTAGATGTCTAAGAAGCCACAGGGACGTTCAGCTGAAAAAGCAGCTGGCAGGAGGCTATGCTTTCTTGTTCCTGCTACTTGTGCGGGTACTTCTTCCAGCAGCTGACTCTGATTTTATGGAGTGCTTGAGAGTTTCTGAGACTTACTAATGTTAAAACAGTTAGCGTAGCAATAACACTTGAAAGTTAAATAGCTGCGCTGCATGGAAACAAAATAGCTTGTCCATGTTTTTGCCTTTTATCTGAGTATGTTGTTACTCCATCCGTTGATTGAGTGGAATAAAAAAAGTGTCTTTTAACATTGCTTTAATGGTCTTACCTTTCTATTTGGTATCTTAAAATTGCTAGGATGAAAATTCATGTGAAAGGTATATCAGAAACTAATGTTTTGTTAGCTTTTGATCAACAGTCTTATTCTTTCATAACATCCCATGTTGCTGTAAGGCACAATTTTAGCATAAACTTAAATGGATTTAATTAGGATTCACATATATTTACTGACGTTCAATTAAATTGTACATCTCCGATGGGCTGTGCATGTTCAACCTGAAGTTCAACAAAGCCATGCAGACTTGGGAGTCCAGAAGTTAGCAATGTTGCTTTAAAAGCTATTTCAAAATTTAGTAAAAATAGGCTGCTTCAAGGACTTGAGTTTTTGTTTTTGTTTTAAAATTGTCTTTATTCTTTCATTTCAGGAGCAAGAGCTCAGTGCTCGAACACAAGCACTTCAAGCTGCCTCAGCCTCGTGCTCTTTCCGACCCGATGGATTTGATGACAACGACCCCCCGGGAAGTTGTGGACCGACAGGTGGAGGAGGAGGGGGTGGGTTCAGTACTGTTGGTAGATTAGTCTTTTGACTGTGAAGACAACCTGGAATACACTGGTTCCAAAGCAGCCCAGTACTGCTGAGGACAACTGAAGTATTGAACTTTGCCAGATATTGTACCAAGCTTTGAGACTTGATCCTTGTTCAAAAGCAAATGTTGGGGTTTTTTTGGTTATGTTTTATTTGAAATAAATAAGCGCATAATGGAAAAAACTACCTCTTAAAAATTCAGTTGCTTTTATAGTAAGATATACTTGCCCAAAAGACAGAAAATTGAGATTTTTAAGTAGTTGCTGATGACACTGCATTAAACTGAATGAATGCACTTACATTGGTTTCTATTGTCCTCATCCACTGAATGAAGAAAGTTCGTTTGGTTTTTTTTTTTTTTCCTCTGACAGTATTGCTTTATGTGGAAATCCTTTTCAGATGGGCTAAACAGCATACATAGTCTCTCACCCCCACCTTATTTTCAAATGCGGGACCTTTATGGATTTCCAGAGATGATGCAATTTATAATGAAGGCAATAACTTAAATGTGACATGACAGTACTTTCCAGATTAAAAATTATTCAATATATTTCCAGTGTAAATGTAAAGAAGAAAAAATAATTTATAAATATTTGCTAAGTTGTTTTCCAGAAAAGTGCATGTTCTGTAGGAATAATGTTTTTAAATAGAAATTGTTGACTTTGTAGCATTTCTAATTGTTTTGAGGATTTTAAAATTATTTCAGGGAATATATCTGCTCTGTATTGGAAAGGAAGAGATTCTATATGTGCCTTGCAGTACTGTAACTTAAAACAAACTTTCTGAGACTGCAGAAAAGGGGGAAAAATGTGTTAGTAGTCAACTTTTTTTGTCAGTATTAGAAACAAATACATTTATAGAAAGCTACCAGGTTTCCAGAAGTAAAAATCTGGTAGTTTGAAATGCAGTGTGTTGCCCATTATTTTTTGATTAAAAAAAAATAAATAAACCATACCTAGTGATTTATAACTTCCGTGGCCTGCATTGTGAAGAAAAAGCTGGTCATAGATACTGAGTTATGTTTGTGAAATCACAGAGAGGCTACCTGTATTGATCCTTGCTGAGGATCTGTGCTTCTAAGAGTCCTTTGAAGTTTTGCCTTCTGATTTTGCTTGTAGTGAGAAATTTCTGGTGAGTTCAGGTTTTAACTGTCTGCAGAAGACCAAAATTATGCTGTCTATGGAGCAGCGTTTGCTTGTTAGGCCAGCAGAGGTTGAGGATCCACTCTTTCAGTCTTGGCAGAAATAGCAACTTTGGTTTTGATGTGCAATGAGGGTAACAGAAGTAAAGGAGTTACACTGTTGAATCTGGTGATTAATTCTTAACTTGAATAATCTTATAGTGAAGTGTAAATTTATTTAAAGTATTTTTACAAAATTCTGCACTGTTTTACTGTGTTTTTATATTCTACTAGGTGACAAAGTGCATCCTTAAAAAGCATGCAAACCGGCAGGTGTTAGCTTAACTGTACAAAATAAAAAAATTTCTTAGAAAATGCCTTTTAAAAGCATAAAATAAGTTCAGAAAATTAAACCTTGTTCATACGATATCAGATATAGAGTTTAGTCTGAAAGGTAACTTAGCTTGCAAGCTATTTTTATATTACCACTAAAACTATGCTATTTGCTCTGCTATAGCTTCATATGTTACTGCTCAAGAAAGCTAGAGCAGCTCACTTTAATTTTTTAATAGTTTCCAAGCTTTCTTTTGACTGTAGTACCTTGGCTTTGACCTACGCTTCATTGCTATCTCAGTTGTAGGTCTCTGAACCAGGGGTTCAGCTGTGGAAATGTAGAAAGTTTTGAGACTAGTGTGAGGAACATTCTCATTTCATTGTGCTTGACGAGGTTTTTTCTGAAAGCTCACTTCGCCTTGAAATTCTGTAACTTTCAGTCTAAGGGGGATTTTTATTTCCTTTTAGACTTCTCTGCTAGTTAGCTCTGGTTTTAAAATGTTTTATATGACAGGTTAATTTGTCTTTTTTGTCCCAAATTATGAGGACACACTAAAAGCTGTCTACTGTTTGCATTACAGTGGGAGTATTTTGTCTCTGTATCAATTTACTATTCATTTTAAAACACTAGTAAGTAGAAGCAGGGGCAAGTGTTTTTACTCTATATGAAATCATAATTTTGTAAAGGTCAGTCTTGTTTTTATGTTCTCACAGTAAAAATATAAATTATGTAGCCTACCTAAAAATAACGTGCAGTATGAGTTTTGTATACCTATTGTACTATATTTATTTCATGAGCTCTTAGAAGGCTTTATACACCCTTGTTTGCCTGTTCTAAATTAGGTGTTAAATATGGAAATTTTATATGAGAGTAATGCCAATAGGGTTGGATCTCCTTAGGTGTAAAATGATGGTATGTCTCAAACTGAAAATAACTTCTTTCTTTCCCCTTGTTGACTTCTGTTGACATAGTAACTTTGGATTTTACAAATAGATTTTAAAATTCAGAATACCTATTTGCAAATCTGCTTGCTGATGTGACGAGCATTGCAGGCTGATTCATACCTAACTTGGAAGGTTTCAGTAAAACTAGTGAAAGTGGAGAAGTATTTTACACTCTAAAATGTACACCTTTTTTCATTGTTTAAAGTAATGGTGTTGCATGCTCCTATCTTCTGGACATAATATGAGAGAACAATGTACATATGGTACTTCGATTTCTGTTGCCTGTGAATGAATGCTGGGTGGTTTGTTTATTGACCATTTTGGCTCCATTCTTAATTTGTTTATCTAAGTTGAATCAGTAGAAAGATACAAAATACATAATACTGTTTCTGAAGCTTAGGGGTTTTTGTTGTTTCCTTTCATGAAGGATACTCTATTGTACCAAACTCAAGGATGGTATGTCTTTTAAAATCCTATTTCCTTTCAACAAGAGGGATTGTGTTTTGGTCTTTGTCTTAATGGTCCATGGAGTTGTATTAACTTTCTTCCATACAGTTGATTTTGTACAGTTTTTTCATGTGGAACATTACAGCGCATTACTGGGAATGTCACCCCTGTAACAAGTGATTACGATGAGGAGAGAAAAGGCTTCTTTGGATAACTGAACAAATCACACC